>JBBPNU010000011.1:0-52552 GCA_038091055.1 Leccinum angustisporum
CGGTGCTATCCTCGCCTTGGTCACGCTTGGGAACACGGAAGGTGAGTCTTGGCACCGTCGTGGTTCCAGATCTTCATCAGCAAAACCTGGATTTTGCCATAGTTTCCATAATAGCCACAGTATCTATAGTATCATAATAGCTGATTCATAGATTTCATACCATCATAGTTGACATAGATACTGATAGAGTAGAATAGACTATAACAGTGTGGAAATGGTATCCAAGCACTCTATTCCATTCTTGGGTGGACTGTTGCCAGTGCATAGAATCAAGTAGAACACTAGTGTTGTACAAACTGGATAACCACCAAATCATTTCTCTAGCATAAAGCAGGCTGATGATAACTTGGCATACTGATGTCAATGAAGCTTTTTGTGTTGTTAATTTGTTTAGCATCAACATCAACCCTCACTAGCACCTGTAGCCATTTGCAACATCATGGCAGTGCCAAGAACTTCATGCTAAGTATGTAACACTTCAAGTTTGTAAGTATTCAACTTGAATAGATGAATACCATTACTACTTGAATTCAAGCTGTACCGGACACCTCAGCCCAGTGCCAGTCAGCTTTCAATACACCTCAGTCCTCTTGTACTGCTTGTACTGATTGAAATTCACACTTGTTTTGCATGCATCAATCAGGTCAAGCATCCCAATTTACAACTACAAATACAAAATGACAATGGAAATAAAGACCAACTTAACCACAATACCGGAGCAGGCACCCATTCCACTTGCCATCATCCCGATCTCTGTCAGCTCCGTGACTGGCTCCAGCTTCCCCTCAAGCAGCTCATCCTCCGAATGCTCCTCCCCACTCACACATTCCTGTCTTCTTGCCTTCCGACTGGGAAAATAGAGAATTGCCATCATCATGTGTGTGCTCGGCCAGGCTTTATGGTAGGACCGGTGCTTGTGAAAGGTAGGACACAGAGCTGTCAGCTGCCTCTGAGTCCACTGGCAGGCCATTTGTTTTGCAGTGAAGCACCCAAGGGGTTCTATATTCCAGGCCAGTAGATGCGCGAACACGATCAGAACGAATCCATACGATAGTCTGCTCGGCGGGCCGACAACGTGCGTAGCGCACTGCTCCGAGTCGAGCACGTCCATCTCAGCGGAAGGTAGGACGCGAGGTCGTCTCTCAGTCTAGGCCATTTGTTTCGTGGTCAAGCGGTTCCGGAGAGTTCATTGACCGCGATGTGAATGAGAGAGCGTGGCGGAGGTGTGGCGGAAGGTAGGACGCAGGCCATTTGTTTCGCGGTCAAGCAGTTCTATATTCTAGGTCAGTGGATGCACGAATATGATCAGAACGAATCCATACGAAAGTCTCTGTGGCCCGACAACGTGGAGCGCGGAGAGTTCGGTCGGGAAAACGGCACGTTGACCGCGGTGTGAATGAGAGCGTGGCGGAGGTGTGGCGGAAGGTAGGACGCAGGCCATTTGTTTCGCGGTCAAGCGGTTCTATATTTTAGGTCAGTGGATGCGCGAATATGATCAGAACGAATCCATACGAAAGTCTCTGTGGCCCGACAACGTGGAGCGCGGAGAGTTCGGTCGGGAAAACGGCACGTTGACCGCGGTGTGAATGAGAGCGTGGCGGAGGTGTGGCGGGAGGTAGGACGCAAGGTTTCCGGGCTGCCTCTGAGTTCAGGCCATTTGTTTCGCGGAAGTAGCCAGGCGAATCTATATTCCAGGTCAGCAGATGCGCGAATACGATCAGAATGAATCCATACGAAAGTCTCTGTGGCCAGACAATGTGGAGCGGGTCAAGTTCGATCGGGAGAACGGCACGTTGACGCAGTGTGAATGAGAACGTGGAGAAGGTGTGTGGTGGAAGGTAGGACGCGAGGTCTCTGAGTCCAGGCCATTTGGTTCACAATCAAGTAGCGAGGCGGTGCTATATTGTAGGTCAGTAGATGCGCGAATACGATCAGAACGAATCCATACGAAAGTCTGCCTGGATGGTCGGGAGAACAGCACGTTGACCGCGGTGTGAAAAGAACATGGCGGAGGTGTGTGGTGGAAGGACACGAGTCCGTCGGCTGCCTTTGAGTCCAGGCCATTTGTTTCGCGGTCAAGTAGCCAGTCGGTTCTATATTCTAGGTCAGTGGAGGCGCGAAGACGATCAGAACGAATACATACGAAAGTCTGCCTGGCCCGACGACGTAGAGCCGTTCGAGTTCGATCGGGAGAACGGCACGTTGACCGCGGTTTGAATGAGAACGTGGCGGAGGGTGAGCGGTGGAAGGTAAGACGCGAGGTCGTCGGCTGCCTCCGTGTCGAAGCCATTTGTTTCACGATCAAGTAGCCAGGCGGCTCTATATTATAGGTCAGTAGATGCGCGAATACGATCAGAACGAATCCATACGAAATTCTACCCGGCCTGACAAAGTGTATACCGCACACTGCTAGAGCGCGTTGAGTTTGGTCGGGAGAACGGCGAACATGGCGGTGGCGTGCGGTGGAAGGTGAGACGCAAGGTCGTCTCTGAGTCCAGGACATTTGTTCTCGCGGTCAAGTAACCAGGCGGTTCTATATTCTAGGTCAGTGGATGCGCGAAGACGATCAGAACGAATCCATACGAAAGTCTGCCCCGCAGGACAACGTGGAGCTCGTTCGGGAGAACGGCAAGTTGACCACGGTGTGAATGAGAGCGTGTCGGAGGTGTGTGGCGGAAGGTAGGTCGCGAGGTCGTCGGCTGCCTCTGTGTCCAGTCCATTTGTTTCGCGGTCAAGTAGCCAGGCGAAAGGTCGTCAGCTGCCTCTGTGTCCAGGCCATTTGTTTCGCGGTCAAGTAGCCAGGCGGTTCTATATTCTAGGTCAGTAGATGTGCGAATATGATCAGAACGAAAGCATACGAAAGTCCCACGTCCCGCAGGACAGCGATCCCTCCCTGTACATTACCAGCATATGTACATCATTGTGGAAGCGTTATAACGGATGCCCCCTCGCAGCTCCAATCTTTTGCATCTTTGATAGTTTATCCATGTTGCCAGTAGCCAGATACAAGAACGACAAGCGGTCAAAGTTCATCGTCTGTCGGTAAGCTTTTTCAACGATCTGTAAAGGATAATCGGCCAACGTACTGTGCGAGCACATATATAGCTTCAGTTACTTTGTGGTTTCCTTGCTCGCATGCTGCGTCGAGCGCTCCCAACATTCCGGTCGATCGATAGTTTTGGCGGTTCAAAGCCACGTCGAAGTTCCCGCATTCGATGGCAAGGTCAAAGCTTGTATTCTTGTCTTGGACGAAGTGCAATGCAGTCTGAAATCGTCATCACCGGTATCAGACGAGAGTCCGATGAAGCGCATTGAAGCTTACCTCGGGAAACCCTTTTTGCTGCAAATATACAATAATAATTTGCCCGATGAGGGTCGACATTTGTATGATATGAAGCATCTCTTCGTAATTGTTCCGGAGCAGAGCAAGCTTGAAACGATATTCCGTACGGTCGAATGTAATAGTTCGAGGGCGAGCGAAAACGTTTCAAGCAGTGCGCGGTTGTGCCCTTGATGCGCGTCAGGTAAACAGGATTGTCGAGCAGGCGGATCTCCCCGCTACCGCTTCAATAATTCAGTAATGACAGTTAGCGTTCATATGTACCGACACGATAGCGAGACGTCCGACATACCCTTGAGAAAGGCAGTATTGTATGTGATTGATAGTAGAATAGACAAAGACGCCTGTGTCGTCCCAAGTTCCAGATTTGATCCGAATTGTTTCGTGAATCAGGCTACTTTGAGAGAAGGTTTGATTGGCGATGGTGATCGCTGGTGCAATTGAGGATTACACGACCGATGCGGAGGACGCGTTTAGCACTCACTGTGTTTTCTCTCAAAGGCTACCAGTTGCCCGTCCGAGTCCCAGGCAACGTACTTGACAGGAGGACTGTTCAGCTCCGCAATAATATGAGTGGAGCCTTGATCCCTTCCACCACGGAGTTTGAGAGATCGCGAACCTCGATCAGCTGATAAAATGGTAAGCATCCATGGAATGACTGGTTGTCGTTATCTCCATTTACCTGTGTAGTTTTGTTCCAAGGCGCGTAACTGTTCCTAGCCACGAAAATCGCGTTGTGGGCCGTGTCACGTTTACCATCCGTGGACGAGACCTTGACCTCTCCATTGGTTTGCGTGGGGGGAGCGATGATACCTCGTACAAGCCACGAAGAGATTGTCGTGATGAAAGCACGTTCGGCAGGGTTGTAGCTAAGGGTGCGGGGAGGGACGTAAGGACTTCCGAATTTGCGAACACTGACAAGGCCAATATCGGAGCCGGTATTGAAGTCGTATGTTCGAACGTATTTATCTCGAATGTAATACAGCGAGTTGGCCCTTTGCGTTCGAGCTTGGACACAATCAGCCCACTGTCGTGACCTAAATATGCAAAGCGTATCAGCAAATACATTTCTTGCTGTATCCTAATCATACCCGCAAAAAAAACTGAGGTTAGGATGCGCAGCCAGGACCCAGAAACGGCCGTGCTCTCTCCGGAAGGTTTGGGTCGTGGTGCGCTTTGCGAGATCCCAGACACGCCCCCCTTGTCTTCACCACGAGACACGATGAGTTCGTGCTTAGGATGGAAGAGGGCATTGGAGTACTTGTTGCCTTCTGCAAGAATCGACCTGCCAAGCCTTTCTTTCGCTCATCCTCCAAATTTTGATCGAGCAATCGTCGGGCGGCAGAAACGATCAATGGAACGGTGGGATGGAAGGCGATATGATATTTTACAGTAGAGAAGGTGTCGAATGACTCGAAGTTGTTGGGACCAGCGCTCTGTATGCTCTTTCGCAAACCAGATATGTCCCAAACGCGAACGAGGGGAGCTAAGACATGTATCTTTGACGCGATTGTTCTTGGACTTGAATTTTGGGAACATGACGGACATGATCGACTTTGAGAAAAACAAAACAAAAATAAGTAAGCGGCGTCCTTCTTGAAGGTGACAGTAGCGAAGTCGTTCATAGTTGGCATATGGCACTCCGTCGCGATTGCGGTGACTCGGATCGATGGGAGATGAGGAGGGACTTGGAGGGGCATTGCCTCCAAGAGCGCAGAGGTCAAAAAGACCGAGGCGGTCGCAAGATCGGGAACGGACATAGCAAAGCGGTTATAGTAGCTCGACTCTCGCGTGTGGCAAAAAAAGGATGAGTCGACTTCATCGCTTTGAACTTCTCTCCCGACGGTAATGTGCTCGGCTCCTCGGTCCTGCGATCTGCTAGTCAATACTGGGATTCGCCGGTCCGCTGTGCCACTTACGTTTGTCGAAAGGAGATATGGATCAGTGTGGGTGCCATGTCATGTAACGGTTATGCTCACCTTCGGCGAGTATCGTGTAAGGGCGAAGTCAGTTTAGAATTTTATTACGATCCCCCACTGGCAAGGAAGATATCTGGTCTGCTCAAGGTCAGTCAGAAGCGGGGTTCACGATATAGAATTTGGATGTGGATTACTGACGGTACCAAGCACGCCTCCGAGACGGTCAATGCCAAGACGCGCTCGTCAGATTCACTCATTGCTTGTGAATGGCACTCGTGGAGTACGCCTAGCACCCAATCACCGACGCCCGCAGTCTGAAGATGGACCTCGTTGAGAGCGTTGCTCTCGACTAGGACGAGGTATGTCATCCATAGATCAGAGGTGTCGGCAGTGGAGTTGAGATAGGCATATTCGCCGCAGCACGCGTTGGCGCACACGGAGGAAGTTCTGCTGCCCGACATGACGTCGTCCTCTTGCAATGTCATTCACGATGAGTATGGCCACCGAGGTCAAACTTTTCCCGGAGTATGCGCGCGTAGAGCCGGAGGAGCGTATCGGAGTGGGATGTGGGAGAGGGGTCGGTCCGAGTCGTGAAGAGCGCTACTTGCGCCAGCATCGTCGAGGGGAATTCGTTTATGTCGTGAATGCATAGTATGACGAAGGAACGAACCGAGTGCGAAGCCTTCAATACTTGTGAACGCGTGTGCGGCGGCCCTGCCGTTCATAGCGTAAGCTAGACCTCAGCTGCATCATTGGATGGGGAACTTGGCCTTTGCTGCTGGGAAAATCATGGTGGCATGGGTCGCAATGCAGTGTGAAATAGCAAATGTATGTACACACTCGAGATCGGATTTCGTATTTTATTTGAGGCATCGTTCAATTCGTTCAGTCGCGTGCCTGGCTGATTTGGTTTAGCCACCTTCGCTTTCCTACGGACTTGGACGGTGGCAGCGCCCGCTGTTAGCTTATCAGAAGGCTGACACTCCTACTCAACGAGAAGCGACCCAAGGCACCTTGTGCCAAACTGTGCGTGGTGAGAACGAGGAAGTGATCAACGAGACATCCAGGACTCACGTTCTCGCCCATTTTCGCCATCGTTTACTGGCCTTGGTGCGGTCGTCGTTGTCGGGATCGTAAAGTGATAAAAAGATTGACTCGTTCAAGGCACATTGATGCCAGAGCTCGTCACATACTACGCGTTTACGGACAAACAACAAACAACATCACCGCGAGGCCTCACGCCGGTCACGGTATAGCTAGTACAAGAAGTTACAGTTCTTGGAATATAGAGCGCTCGAGACTTAATCGGTTAGATCTCAACGGCGTAAAATATGTTTTTATTACCTTGTTACAATTTGAGTCACTCACACCGGACATAGCGTGACGGCACCCACGTCATGTTGAAGTATGTACAGATAGTGATACGAGACAAAAGACAGCAAGGTACTTACTACTTAGAGCTATTGTACAGTGCATAGAATATCTCCTTGTCCCAGTACTTGTTCAGCAAAAATTCATCAGACAAAGCACGACTGTTGGAGGAGGACAGGCGCTTATTTGCGACCTTACCAAATCGCGGGATTAGATTTGCGGGGGAACGAAGTTGGTCAAGGGGAATGATATCGCCCAGGTGAGTTCCATTTGCCCGTGTCGCTCGCCGGAGAACGTGCATGGAGGTGGCTGCATCGTATTGGCGGCTAGTACCTTGAGAAACAACATTGAACCGATAAACATAGACAAGAAATTTGCGCGACCACCATGGTCTCTGACCATGAGGTGGCACTGGACGAAAGACCAGACGGAGTTCCCCTATGGAATGACCTACCGAGTAAAGAAGTGAGATGAGCTGGATTCAAATTTGAAGACAATGGCTTGCCTGAAAGTCCAGACAGTGGCCAATTCTTGCCGGGATCAACGCTGAATAGAACTGCGTCAAACCGACCATGCCTCCAAGAATCGGTAGGTGGTGAGGCGGTGATGGCCCGCGCAGGTTCCAAGTTGCTGCTTGAGTAGAACGGCATCTGTTGAAGGCGTACCGTATGCCAGATAGCAAGCTGTGTGAAAGGGAGGTCACAATCACGGGATGAGGAGCGGGGCCCAGTGACAGAATGTGGTAGTTTCGATGTTTCTCGTATAATATAGTCACCAAGCGCAGCCCGAAGATCGTGAATTTGAAATTTTGCTGCGATGTCATCGATGTTGCCACGACTAATCTTGGGGTCCCTGGCCAGATTCATCAGCAAACTAGGGGTACTGTTAGACAGTCTGGACTAGTCTGGACAAATACTACAGCCACTACAACATCTCCAGCAAGGTAGGGGCTTGGACAGATGCTCCAGACTGGACAAGATTTGATTGATTGCACAACCTGGACAACAGATGAATAATTGAACAGAATTAGGGAATTACACAACCTGGACAACAGATGAATAATTGAACAGAATTAGGGAATTACACAACCCGGACAACAGATGAAACACAGGACAGTATGCACATAAGCATGGACAAATGCACACTGGACAAGCTGGGTACATCTGCACACACTGGACACTATGCACATGCTGACAAGAACATTACCCATTTTCTATTGACTAAACACAGCACACTCATTCTCTATTGACCAAACACCGCACACTCATATTATTATTTCGACAGGACAAAGTATGACCATCTAAAAATGTACAGACTAATCAAAAACTTTGAACCTTGTTCTAGAGACCATGGTGGGTTTGACTCTTGGATTTAAGATGCTAAAATGGCCATGAAAATAACATCAACGTTGAGCAAATTCAACTTACCATCCCCGAGCAGCAATCTTGTGACGTTCACGACTCAATGTACTAGCCTTCTCTGAATTGTTAACCCCAACATATAGTTCTTCGAGCTCATCAAATATCTCTTTGAAAACCGACCACTTGACCTGGCACTTCTTGAAGTCTCCACTCTCGTATTCATCCAGGGCCATTGAAAGCTATCAATTGATCAACTTATTGACATTAAATAGCAACTGATCACCGACCATGGTTGCAGCAAATATATGACCGCGGCATGGGATTGTCCGACAGAAATCATCAGGGAATATTGCTGCAAGAGCATTACTCCCTTCATAGAAAATCCTAACACAAGCGTCATGCAACGCGGGGTTAGCAAAGTTCAGCCAGACACCCTACAATATTGTCAGTCAGTATCACAAGATATTAGAATACGTACCTCTTTGTTTCGATGATGGAGAAAGATGGAATCCTTGACGAGATAAGTATAGAAGTCTTTGACACACACGGTCACATCAGCAGCATTCAGTTCAGGAGGCGGTTTGAAATTATGCTCTTGCGTAAGCGCAACACGCGCGACCTTCTTAGCATGCGACCGAAAATTACTCAGATCATTGTAAAGCTGGACAAATGAGTCAGCATCCACAACGCCAATATTGAAGGTACGTACCAAAATTTTCATCTCATACCCGTACTTTGAAAACAAACCGTGGTCAAATTTGACTCCTCTCTCCTCATACTCCGACATTGCTTGATTGAGGTACTCATCACCGAAAGAGCTCAGCATGGCAAGACGGTCAGGGAATCCGTCAGTAGCAGCGGCGAGGCGAGAATGGTTCCGCGCACGATCAATAATGTACCGCCATGGAGATGTCGAATAGAACTTCATATATGTGGCGGGCTTGTGGACGGTATGTAGTTCCATTTCTCCGCCTCCTTCGTCTTCATCGTCATTCTCGTCTTCGTCATGCACATCCCCGTCTTCCTCGTCTTCGACAATACGCCCCTCAGTCTTGTCGTAGATGGCAATACCTTTCTTTGGATGTACGGCGAGGGACACAGGGTTGGGCGGCTTCGGAGCACCGTTCCTCTTGTGGTGCTCCTCAAGGAGATCCGTACCTGGTGCTTGATTGTGACAAAGGACATTTGTGGAGACAAGAGGATGCATACCAACGGCACCAGGATCGTCCGGCTGTCGGTGCCGCGACTTTTTGGTCGAAACGCGCGACCGTTGTTCCGAGTGGGTCGGCTTAGCTCCAGCACGTAGCTTCGGGGACTTGGTATACTGCACTGCAGGTTTGACAGGTCTAGAAAGGGAGTGAGGTGGTGAACTTGAATTACTGACGCAACCTAGCATACCTCGGCCAGGAGATACGTAGGCGGCCCTCCGAGTGATGCAATATCGATTCACCACGCCTCGGCTGGGAAGGAGGTGGGCCTTCCTCGTCTGACGATGTTGACCTTGCGTGCCTCGGCTGGGAGGGAGGTGGTGGTTCGACAGAGATTTCCCTGGGGTGTCTCGGCTGGGAGGGAGGTGGTGGTTCGACAGAGATTTCCCTGGGGTGTCTAGGCTGGGAGGGAGGTGGCAGTAGCTCTTCGTCTGAGAGCTGCGCCTGATCTCCATCATTCACATCGCCTGCTTTCATCTGCTCGTCTGACTGCTCCTCGCTGAGTTCGGGCGAGCTAAGAAGACGCCGCTTTAAAGAACGGCGCACAACGGCACCTTCTGCACAACCTGTATCCACGGCATCCAGTCAACTTGTGCGGAAACGTTGAGAATTTAGAATACAATTACCATGCGGTTCGGTAAAACCGTATTCCTCACCAGAGGCCAGGCGGAACGCGGGAACGGGCTGCTTGAGCTGCACGACGGATTCAGTGGCAGGAGATGACCGATAGTGCTTCGACTTCTTCTTCTTGCCAGTGCTCCTACGTCGGGGAGACTCTTCTTGTTGACAGGATTGGGGTGCGAGGGTGTTGACCGGTTGACCAACAATGACGGACTGATCAATATTATCTCTTCGTGTTCGAGTTGTTTGTAGGGCTTCGACCATGGCGTCTTGTGCTCGCTGACCACCAAGCCCACGCCCGTTGCGAGTTGAACGGCGGACGATATCCTACGATATGGTAGTTAGCGGCGAAGCGAGCAAAGTTCATGTTCGTACCGGCCTAGACATGGAGCCGTTCTGAACCGCAGTGCTGTAGAAAACAAAGTACCAGGCTGGGGTCAGAGTGTGAAGCCCGTTTGAGATTATATACGAGTCAATGCAACAAACATGTACAACACGCGGAACAACGCGAGACTCTGGGACATAATAGCCGAGCGGCGGGAGTATGGTCCAAATCCCGAACAACCGCGCTCCGTCACGGTCCCAGATTTGGGCAAATGGCGGGCATAGAAAAATTGTTCTTTGACTTACCTAATGGCACTCATCCCGCCTCTCTTTTAGAATCAAAATGTCACGCGTACCGAACCAACTCTCTTCAGGCTCTGGCGAGCGTGGCTTGTAGAGGTTGTCCAAGTTTGCGAGTCTCCGCAACGTGTTGCTTGGAGCGGTTCCTCGCCCTAACTAAATAAGGATAAGGCGCATGGATATGCGGCAAAAAGTAAATCAGGTTCGAGAGGAGACCAAACGACGAAGCACGCACCAGGATCTCAAAGAAAGGTAAGGGTCTATCTCCCAACACTGCCTCAAAACCATCGTTAATGATCAATCTGTTTGCTATTCTCATAAGGAACGAGGTATTCTCCTGCAGGCCGGCGCGTACAGTACCGTTCTTCGAGTCAATTATGAGCTTGGACAAAATCGTCGTACTATCGGATGACAGTATGTCAGTGTAGAGATCGTAAGAAACATTGTTCTTACCTACAGAATAGTCACACGATCTTTGTCGCCCAGAAACAGAGTCGGACAGAAATGGAGTCCAGCCTGTCCAGGCCACTTCTCAAGGCCACACCTTCGACCTGGAGTTGAATTAGGTAGGCGCTCGGGTCCGACCTGTTGCATCTAGGTGGTGGTTGACTATTTGGATTGTCTGATGTCACGGTGGGAAGAGACTCTCGTTTACCGACACGTTTTACTGTTCCCGGTCCGTAGAATTTCGATCACTATAGTGACGCGTGAGGCGTAGCGTGTAGCAAGCGCAGGTGGGCACCGAGCAGGTCAGTGAGTGAGAGGACTGTTGGCCCTGAGGGAAGGGAGTGGAGAGCGGGAAGTGATGGGAACCCAAGGACGAGGTGGAGGATGCCAGGCAGGAGTGGGTATCCCGTTCGATGTCGACCTGCAAGCATCGTTGGATGGCGTCAGGTTCGAGATGTATACACGGAGCTAGTGAGAACAGATAGTGTAATAGGGAGGGACGTAGTTGGCCCGAACCGTGGCTGGAAGGTCCGGAACGCTGAGAAGGACATATGTTCGGAGTAGGGGAGTTGTTGTGAAGGGTGAATGTCACGGAATCCTGGTTGTGTTGATGTGCAGTCGTGCAGGTGACCGGAAGAGACAGACGCGGAGGGCTAAATAGTGAAGGTATGGCTTCCGTTTGCATAGAACCTAAAGAAATAACCGTGCGTCCCGCGCTCGTCCGTGCCTGCTGCTCCTCAAGCATACTTTGCACGATCCGACGAGTTTCGTCGTCCGGAAGCGAAAGCCTTTTATGACGGGTCATATTCGTGTATGCTGGTCGGACCATCCTTCTTGACGTCGCGCGCGATTGCTGTTGGTCACATGAGCACTCAAACAGATCGTTCAACTGACCAACTACACGTACCTTGAAGATGAAGCTGGCCGGAATCACTGCATGTATCTCCCATCCCATTCCTTCTCATTTCTAGAGCGACCCTCGGATAGACACCCAGTTTCTCCTTCACTTCGACGTACCCCACGGCGTCTGCGAATATTCTGGCGAGGTTTTCGGACACCACCTGTCTGACTAAGTCTGGGTCAAAATCTTGAAGTTCGAACGTAACATAGATTGTCTGGAAAGCTGGGAACGACACCATCCGCCTCTGGTACCGGGCTTTCGCCACCCCAAGCAAGTTGTCGACGTCGCCAGCGTTGCCGAAGCTGGGCGGGACTTTCATTCAGAGGAGGATTTCGCATGCGACACGCCTAGCTTCCTCCGAGGCATGGAAATCCAGTGATCGGAGCTTGAGTTCGAGATAAAGTCCTCGAAATTGAACACGTTTTCTACAGAAAATTGGTGTGCGAGTTCGGGGTTGACGTTCTGAACAATGACACACCGATTGTGTCGTGAGCAATCTAGCTCACGAACAGACCCATCTGGAACATTTACTCCATCTGATCTTTGTATCCGAGAAGAAGATAATTATCTTCGCCGCGAACACTGTGTATTTCAGCGACCATCGTGTCGATGACGGTGGTGTGGCAAGAGTTTCTTAAACTCTTCATAGTATAGGCCTAGGTCATTGCGAAAAATCAGAGCGGCAGCAGAGCGTTCAGCGGACCACGAACCTCGTCGATCACAAGCACTTTTCCTCGCGTTCCTCGAGGATCCTGGATGCAGATGGCGACCCGGAATGTGACTAAGCGGAAGTAACGCACGCGACTCACGACATAATCATGACCAACGAACCGCCTTGCTGCCGAGTAAGAAGCAGGTGATTAGAACTAGACCACACCAGCACCAGCCAACCACATACAGATGATTAGCCGACCAGTAGAATCAGATACCCTTGGCCCCTCACGTTCATCAGTAATCCTCAACCAAGAAAGCCATCTAAAGATCAATAATGAACTGTGTTGTCCGTTCCCTAAAAAAAAAACACAGCCTACCGTGAATTGATCATCGCAATTGTAGTTTGTCGTTGCTCGAATGCGTCTTTAATGCTGTTGAAGACAGCACTTCTGATATTTCTGCGATGTTATGTTCTGCGAATGATGTGAAGCGGGACTGAGATGCAAGATAACACATCAGGTAGTCAGTCGAACGGGACGAATGCAGACTATGGTTACCTCGAGTTCAAAGCGGATAGCTGGGGTTGGGCATTAGTTGTAGCATGGCACATAAAGACCCGACCCAGTCGGTAACCTAGCGAGAAAAAAGGAGGAACTAAGTACTCAGACGAATGCTGTTGCAAGAGCAAAGCACGTACAGCGAGCAGAAGCGACTTCCGCGCAGGAAAGAGGGTTGTACGCCACCGAGTACATGCTCGAGCCTGAGTGGATTATCCCTCCACCAACGTTAATGATGACCAAACCGAGCGTGCGGATATCCGGACGTTGTGCGAGAAGGTCTGCGCAGTAGTGAAGGCCAGCTTCACACTTCGGTAATTATACGAACACGGGGGCGCCCTTCAGGAGTGCCCGTAGTGAAGGCGGACAACAGGGGACAAGACCAGCACTCTCGACCGCCGGATAATTGCTGCCGTTGCGCAGCCTCCCAATCGTTTGGATGAGTGAAGATGAACTTGATGGTGTCTTCAACCAAACAGACATTCCACCGCACAAGGTCGACGAAATGGGGAAAATGGGAGAAGGGGGAAGAAGAGGGATGTAAGTCTCCGATAAGGCCCGTAAAGGCTGTGGTGGCGTTGATGTATTTGATAAGCGTCGGGGGGCCATGATCGAGGAGTCGTACCAATCCGCGTGCGCGTTCTTTTGGGGGGACCAAGGAGAGCAAGTTTATTTGGCACGATGACGTGCAGAGTTCGGATTTTTTTTTAAAAATACGTTCAGGGCCCAGGGGAAAGGCGTACAAACAAGACTTGCCTTTCTACCATATGTCGTCCATCAAGCTTTCAAAGGTTCAAGCCCCAACGTGCCAAGTTTCGACTTTACTGTGAAAGGGCCAGTATATGGGCCGCTCGGTGTATGCAAGCCAACCCGGCGTCAACGCGGAGGTGGAAAATATCGAATGGGGGGGTTCATTGGCTTCAAGCTTATCGTTGAGGGGACGACTCGGATGTGGCTGGGCAAGAGGACGAGGGGGACGTCCGTTCCTTCTCTTTCTCCCAGATTTATGGCCCGATTCCCATGTTTATGAGGCCTATCGCCTCAGCAGCTTCGGCGTCGCCTTCTGCCGCTGCTTGTGCGACTGCTTGGCGGGCAAGATAACGCTTAGTGTTACGACGGATACGCTTGTATTTTGTGTTGATTGAAGGGACCTCGTAGCGCCTGAACAGAGCTCGAATGTCGAGCACATGTTCGAACGGTTGTGCCGTCAGCTTCGTGTATGTGAGCAGTCATTTGACCCTGTCAATGACAGTAAGAGACGGTCACTGAGCATACCGAGGCAAAAACTCACCTCAAAGAACGAGACAGGGTTAAAAAGCAAACTTCGATACTTCGTTATGCTCAAAAGCTTTGTGAACAAGAGCCTCCTGTCGCATGGTAATCTCTACGACCATCTTTTTTCGGTTGAATACCGCGGAGAACCCGAACGTGGGACATCCACTCCCATATATCCATAGGACTGGTGCGTGACCGTAATGAAATGTAAGACGCTGGTTTGCGGAGCACATTTGCAAACACGGGGTCGATTCGTGCAAACGACTTCCAAGCACGTTGATCGCGTCGCGTTCGAGCTCGAGATCGTGCATGGGCATCAGCCCCGGCGCACGCGTGTACCCTGTGATTCGAAGTTCCATAGGGATAATGACACGCTCATTGCGTTTCCATCGTGAGGAACTTGCTAGGGTCAAGCTGCGCGACGGGAGTCAGTAGCGATCGAAAACAGAGATACATCACGACGTACGTTGAAGACTAATGACGACCGGACTGTGTTATTACCCCAGGCAGGAAAGAAATCGGGAGGTCGCTGTGATACATCCAACACACGCAGCGTCTACGAGGCAAGTGGTCAGTTGGTAATCACCAAACGCACAGATAGTATGAAGTGCGCAGATTAGCGTGACGGAACCGAAAACGAGCGACTCACTCCAAATCCCAGTTGACGCCCGCCCAATCCTATCCCTCACACGCCTCGCCTTCGGGGCATCCCCATGAAGTGCGCAGAACAGCGTAACAGAACCGAAAACGAGCGACTCATGTCCAAATCCCATGACGCCCGCCCAATCCCATCCGTCACACACCTCGCCCTCGGGGGCCCAACTCCCAGTCCCAAAGTCCAACGCTGGGCGCAGCAGGGATGGCGGGTCCCTTTCCCCACTCTTTCTCTTATCTTTCCCCTTCCCTGAGGTCCCAAGCCTTGATGGTCTCTACCAGCTCACGTAGCGCTCCCTGCCAGCATCTGAGTCGAGATCCTCTTCATCGCCACGTTCTGCATCGAGATCCTAGAGATAACGGCGTGAGCTGCTTTTCCTTCTGTCAAGGAGGTGGAGATCGAACTTACGCTCTGACGGTGAAGCGAAGTGGTTCAAAGAAAGGTCGGGAAAAAAGAAAAAATGCCGGTGAGACCGTTGGACGCGCTGGTCATCGTCGGAAGAGTTGGTAAAGTTGAAATCAAGACAAGACTCCTTGAACCAACCACTCACCCAATTGCCATCTAGTATCTCGGGAGACGATGGCAGTCCCTCGACGATCGGATAAGCTGCACTGCAGGAAGACTCCCAGTGTCAATCTACCCACACCACAATCTACCCACGCCACTGCCAGTTTCGCTCGCACAGCCAAGTGACCGTCGTGTAGTTGATGCTATATATTATACCAATTAGACACCATGTAATGGGTTTATCAGAAATTTGTGATTTTTGTGATGGTCGTGCGGGAACTTCCAGAGGCAAACTGATATTATAGCATGTACTAGATGGTATATTTACAATAATTCCGTGGACATAAGAAAACAGTTTGAGTTGGAGCTTACAAGACGACAAAAAGTACGCTAGGTAATTTACTTAACAATATGTGATCAATGGAACACTGTCAACCGCCGCTCTAAACAACAAAGGTTAATGAATCACAGAAAATACAAGAGTCGGTGGACTTACTGCGTGGATGCCGTACACGAGGGGAGGAAGGGATAGACAGTGCAGAGACATATCCACCATCACAGATGACCATCCTAGCACGTCCGACAACTTGATCTGCAGTTGCCAACTTTCCTTTCACACGTTGCATACGTTGTACTGCCTTTTTGAATTGCAGGAGGTAATAATTGGCACGCGCCATGTTATGGCTCATTTGCCCTTCCTCAACGACCAACTGAGCCTTTAATACATCACGCTGAGCGCGAACAGTGGTGATCAACAGTTCGGCCTCCTGCACAGTGCTGGGATATTGAGGGGTGTCCTGACCGCCCTGTACAATGTTAGTCTCACTCTCTAACTTTGAAGGAATCCACTTACCGGATGCTCAACGAAGTACAGAGGGTCGTCTACTAGTGAATCATATGAGGTCCCAGTGGCTGAGCGAATAGTTTCCTCAGCAGGGTTTATACATATTGAACCTGAAGCACTGGGGGCGGCAGGATTGCCCTTGAAAATTGAGGTACTTTGAGGGTCTGAATTTTCTGCGGAAGGATGCGTTTTAGTCCTATGACCTATAGCTAGAACTCACCAGTAACTCACCCATGTAGAGCCACGAAAACACTTACTGCCAGAACTAAGACAAAGATACCTTCCTTGGCCAGTCAACGTACACCACACCACACAATCGTTCAACCAACTTGAACGTGGCCCAAATTGAATAATCAACTTTGAAGCTCCGCCCGACTCGACTCGAAGTCAGACATGCTCGGAAATACTTACCCTTTCCCGGGTGTACTCTGCCAAACCAAGCCAGTCAGGGCAGCATCGCGGGACGGGCTCCGAGTGTGCGGGACCGCCGTCGTCGAGCACCCGCAGCGCCTTGGTTCAATGTGGCTGGGGCCGCTAGGAATAGGAACAACTTCGTGCAAATTTGAAAGTCAAAAGTACACGGCTTGGACCAAGTGGTAACAGGTAAGTATCTCGTTCCCACATGTTCGGACCCAGCTGATACTCCGCTGTCCCCAAACGGATGGATCCGAGACTACTCAGCCGCGCTACATTAAGTATCGTAAGCGGCGCCCGCCGGGCCCCCCGGGAGCTTCTGTGTGAATGAATTGTATCAGAAAATGAATGATTATTATCTTGGACTTTGTTATCTTTCATATCAAACAACAGTGTACGTATGATGCACTTATGCTTCGTCAAAGTTGCCCACCATGGTACCGACGTACGACGAGTGGGTCTGGACGTAAGTGTATGAATACCAATCCCACTTCAATCATGTATGCAGAACAAGCAACCACGTTCGAATTGTGAGAAAGGCCATGCCCACAGAACGACAGGGAGATGCGACTCAGGGCCATCGATTTTGGCAGCGTCGACGACGTAGACAACGTCTGGAATAAAGACCGAGATCTTGCAATGTTCATCGTTAAGATGACAGGACGAACGCGCAGGGGTATGGTCAAGTGCAAAATGTGTATGGAATACTGTGTTCGGTGTGCGAAATTAAGTGGCAATGTACCGTCCAACAAGATTCATTGTACGGACCAGATTTCTTCCCATCCAGGCAAAAAAATGAGGACGTGACCGGAGTCAGACTGCTGGAGGACGTACGAGACGGTGGCGGCCACAAGGAGTTCCAATTCATCGTTGGTCGAAGGTTTGGGAGGCGCCTCTTCCCGTGTTGAAGAGTCGTCATTGAACATACAACTCAACTGGGGATTTATATGTATGTCCACGATTTTGAGCGGGAGATTGCAGTAACCTGGTCAAGTCTGTTGGTCTCGGGTTCTCCATCCGACATGGCAGACTGCAGATGTGTAAGCAATGATGCCCCCATGGTATGAAAATGTTGGGAAAGTAGTTCGTGAGAGCGGTTATAGATGGACCGAGTAGTGCGCATGAAATGCATTATCCCTGATGCTGGATCACGGAGGTAGGTGTGCGGACTTGGCTGTCATGCGGGAAGAGTAGTGGTGTGTTGAGACGAGGCGAGTGCGGGCTTGTTCCTGTAGAGAGAGATGTTAGATCGAGTATGTCGTCTGTGCAATGGCTGTCGACGGACATGGCGGCTTGTGGGGTTGATGGTGGAGGGGGCTTGGACTTGGAGGGTTTATCGAGCTAGAGGGAGATGTTGAGAGCGAATGCACTGACGAGACTGAGGTCGTGTAGCTGGTAGAGGGCGGAAAGGGCGCAATTGACCGGGGGGTCTGTAGAATGAACATCTGAGAGCGCGCGGGAGGAGGCAGTGTCTCGGGCCGTACGTGTTATCCTACGTGAGGAATGTAGGGTGAGATGGAAGGAGGGTGGTTGTGGGGTTGATGGTGGAGGGGGCCTTGGACTTTATGGAGCTATCGGGAGATGTGTCAGCGAAGGAGTGTGTGAGAGCGAATGCACCGACGAGACCAAGGTGGTAGAGGGCGGAATGTAGTTTGTGACGACACGAAAGAAAGGAGATGATGTGACACTCCCAAACGCTTACGTATCTGTGGCTGCATTTTGTGACCGTGTAACATTGCTTTGCTTGGACGTTGGACGTTTGCGGAGTCGGGGATCTTCTGCACGGCCGCGAACACGCAAATCCACCGGTACGTCCCCTGTCTAAGAGATGAAGGCGCTCCTCAGCCTTTTATGACTGATAATTTGTGCGGTCAGCTTGGATCAGGGCTGTCAAGACCTTCATTGGCCGGAGCTGAGAGTATCACCCCCAAAGCGATCCTGAGCTATTCGGAAAATATTCTGAAGTTACTTACGGAAATGGACGTAGATCTGCTATTATCCCGAATCGTATAACGACCGAGCACGGACGTATTTTCAATATCAAATACGTGCTTGATTTGGTCGCTAGTAAAGAGATCGCGACTACGGTCCTACTTTGCTACACGGGAGGTTTAAATCCGGGATCAGAATACGAGCGTTATAGTTAAAGGATATCCCCTTGCTCCCTCCCGCTCCCAGTCCATCGTCCCCGTGTTGCTCCAGTCCCCCATCTCTCAACTCCAGCCTGTTCCCATACCTCATCTGAACATGCGCGAAGTAGCACTCGTATCCGGAGACATGGCATGGGACAATCAGTGCTCTTTCTCCGAAAAGGCAATGGATGTCGCATGGAACTACCATAATCTACCACCCTCACCTCCAGCTTCCGTCTCTTCGAACCCAGACGAATCTTCTCCACTCCGTACAAAACTGATCGCACCACCCTTCACACCCGAATCATAATCGTCGGAGGGCGAACAACAATCGTGCCTGTCAACGAACCAAGCCTTCGACTTTGATAACGTGGACGCACCCCTTCGATACCACGCCAATTGACTTTCCTTGGATAGCGGCACTCAGCTGAAGAAAGGGTGGTGAGAGGATCACCACCAAAGATTTTGTCCCCCCGCCCGACGTTACTGACTTGAGTAAGCGCGAGGCACGTCTGCTTAAGGACCGGGCTGCCGCCTTCCTCAGTCGGCAGCGAAAGAGAGAGGAGTTCGAGGCAATGGAAATGTGATTTCTTCTTCCCTTGCTTGTCGCTTCCATTCGTTGACGGTATTGCCTTCAGCCGTGTCAAGGCACTTGAAGAAGAGAACTCGCGGCTCCAAGCCCTAGCAGAAAGGGGACAGAAATACGACGACCTTCTCTTGAACATGGAACAGCTTCGGTTGCGATTGACAGTAGCCGAGATTTTTTGATTTCCTTGGACGCATCACCGACTGAAGATGGACGAGGTTGTGTGCGCGTTCATGTCTCGGAAAGGACTGTCAAGCCCACGATGCACGGGAACGGGCAGAGGTCTTCGTTGCTCACCTCTTGGCCTGGAGCTGATATCATGCATCGTTCGCCATGTCAAACTACACTTCGCCACCACTGTCGGGACCGATTAATACGCCCCCGACTAGTGGCGTAATCCCTCTCGTGGTCTTCGGGAGCAATGGCAATGGACATTCCAGAATGGAGTTGGACACCCATCTTCTGCGCAGCATGATCCGGAGCAAACGTTTGACTATTATCCAGGATTACTCTTCGAATAGAGTCCCGGATGTTTCAGGGTAACGGTCCCATTGGAATGATTCGCTTCCATAATATCGTTTCGGTCCCGTGTTGATTTCTATAAGCTTTCACAACTTAGTATGCCCTAACTAACTACCAACACATTCTGGCGTTTTTACCTATTTTATTGCCGGCGCGAGCTGACATTGTAGCAACAGTCAACTTGTACATAGCTCAAATTGCACGCGAATATCCTCGTTACTTGCATTCGTATTAGTCTTGTAGCATAGCAGCTACATCGGTCGCTTACAGCAGTTTGCATATCTAATGGCACTCGCGACTTTGAAAAACATTACACAATAAGTAAGTGCAGTTTTATGACGAATACGAGACTTGGACTAGCACTCATAGATGATAAATCTTGCCAAGGTTGTACAGCGGCGAGCCTTGCGTGGGTAGTATTCAAATATTCATGGCTCCAATAGATCACGCCAGTAAATGGATTTTCCCCTGGAGAGTGGCGTCATATTCCGGTTCGTGTGACAATTGTACCGCCTTGTGCCGTGCGTTTTAGGGACTAGGCTAGCCAGTTGCCTCTCGCCGTTGTGCCTCTCAAAAAAAAACAATATTAGATCACGCCATTACATAGCAGAATTTCTGAAAATGGAATCCGTCGGAGTCAGATTGAGACCGGTCAAGTTGTTTCAACGTTTCAACAACCGGACGCACATTCACGTGTCGCCAAAAACAACAACCCACTGGTCTCGGAGTGTCGCTGGCAAAGAAGAGGTCGTCAGTGAAGAGACCGTCACGCCGTGGGCACAGATATCAAGGTGATCCTTGAGGCCAAGATAGGCTCCAAGAAGGCTTACGCAACACCCGAGATCGATTCTTCTTTGGCAACTAGTAGACACCACCGGTGACCGGTAGTTTCCTTGGTTTCGAGAAGCGAGGTCGTGGCGTTTAGGATCTCGATGAGGTGCTTCGCAAATACGTTATTACTTGGCAGGGTTCCACGCCTCAACGAGAGGCTCGGTGATGCATCATTCTCACCATCGTCACTACTTACCCTCGAGAAGATGTACACAAACCAGGTGGGCCCCTCTGACTTCGCAAGCACTGGAACCACTGATCCTTGCGAGACAGTGCCGAATTTCCAGACTCTACCCTCGAACCACGAGTGGTGAGGCTAGTCAGTGTTGCTGGCTGCAAGAATCCCTACCGTTATGGTGTCTATATCCCTTGAGTCCAAGAAAGACATTTATCTTCCAACCTGCCGATAATGAACAAACGATAATAATGCCGAGTATCAACAACTCAACGCTCGCTGTCAGAACCAGCGGCGGCCTGCTCAAAGCGTCAGCCGGAGTCGATTAACCGCGTCGAAGTGGAGGACAATAGCATCCTTTCTGATTTGTTGTGGGTTATATCATCCTCCTCTGTGCTTGTTTCCACTGACTTACTTGCGTGGTAGTGCCAGGAGAAAGGTGCGTAAGGCCGTAAATTGGATGGCGTCTTCTTATGTTTTTGGTAGGGCTTCGAATATCGTGAAGCAGTAGACGGTAGCCAGGGAGTTGAAATCTTTCAGACCGGAGGCCTATTTGAGTGAGTGGTGATGTTCCTCGGGTGGTTACTACTTAGTCGTATGATCATGGTACTGTTGGATTTTTCTATTCCAGTGGCGACGGCATGTCATTCTCCGTTTTGTCGATCTATCAATGATTCACTGGATCCATTCTATGTGACTATGCCAGTGATTCGTTTTTGATATATCGTATCGATCCTCCGGCACCATAATCACCTTTTGTTTCTCACTATTGCACTCACAATACAAACATGCGGAGAACAAAAGACAGACGGTACCGTACTATGAATAATTCAAGTCGCTGGGTGGAGTAAAATCGATCGCCTTCACTCAGGTAGTCATGCATTCATGGCTCAGCGCGATATTTGTACCTATTTGTGGGAGTCTTGCAACCCGGTTCGGACCGTGACAACTTGGGCTCCCTCTCATGCCGAAAGTGGTTCAACAGCGTCGTTGCGTCTACTGCCCACATTGTGGTAAAGAATTCAAAAATTCAAGTATTTTACTGCAACATGCGAACCAGCCACTTGGCCGTTGCAGGTCGTTTGGCCGGCAATCACACGCCCGAGTTATCGCAATAGCTACTCGGCTAGGCCGACGCCCATCCCCACCTCTGGAATCATCTTATCCCCTTGACCAGCTTAACCCTCCGAGTTCACAAGTGCCAGCAGACATCGACATCGACAGTAACAACCCTACGGAGTCGGACTCCGATGCTCCTATTCGTACAATCCACGCTTTCCCGCACGCATCGCAGAA
Organism: Leccinum angustisporum; assembly: GCA_038091055.1. Lineage (NCBI taxonomy): Eukaryota > Fungi > Basidiomycota > Agaricomycetes > Boletales > Boletaceae > Leccinum > Leccinum angustisporum. The sequence goes on from JBBPNU010000011.1 coordinate 22,241, forward strand.
CTTCCGGGGCGGGAATACATTCTTGGGCAACTTTGACGCCGACATTAATGCCCCGCAGCGTAGGGACAATGTATACTATCCCTTCGCAGACGCGAAAGACTGGGAAATGGCTCAGTGGCTTACGCTTTCCGGGCTCAGCATGCTCGAAGTAGACAGGTTTCTGAGTATACGACTGGTACGTCGTTTCCTCTACCGTTATCATTTTTAACTCCGTCCATAGGTTCGAGGCCTTCCGCTTTCATTTCCCAATGCAAAGGAGTTAAGGAAACGAATTGAAATGCTGCCTTCTGGCCCACGGTGGAAGTATATAGCCATTCAGCCTGAATTCCCAACCAGAAATACATTGCGCCTATTTTTTCGAGATCCTATAGAGTGTTTGCAAACACTCCTATCCAATCCTCGCCTCGCAGGACACATAGAGTTCTGCCCACGCAAATTGTATGAAACAGCGGAGGCAACTCATCGAGTGTACCAAGAGTGGCTTACCGGCGACTATGCCTGGGAGCTTCAGGTAAGCAAGGCATTCTTTCTGTGGCCCTCAAAAAAATTCTAACAACTAACAGGGTCAACTGCCTACTGGAGCGACACTCTTAGGTGTCATTCTTTCGTCTGACAAGACGCACATTACAACAATAGGAAATCGTCAAGCCCACCCCCTCCTAATATCGCTTGCAAATATTACCAGTAGCGTTCGTAACAAAGTACTCAACAACGCGTTTCTGCTTGTCGCCCTCCTACCAATTCCTAAGTTTATTCATCGGAATCAGCGTCTCCGAGGGGTGCTCGCGGATAGGCTCCTGCACCACGCCATCAGCATTGTCATAGACCCTCTCAAGAGAGCAGCGCGCTATGGTCGAATGATGAGCGATCCTGTTGGGAACAGCAAATACTGCTTTACTCCACTGGCTGCGTATATAGCTGACGTACCTGAGGCGCGTGCCTTGTCTTGTGTCCGCGGCAATGCATCTCATGTTACTACGGCGACAAAGAAGCAGTTCGGTGACCCATTCCGACATCCCACGCGCACTGCCCTGGCCACCCTATCCCATCTGAATACAATAAGGGCGACCACTTCCCCATCGAATCTCACGGCATTTTTCAAAGCATGTGGTCCATCATCTCTTAACGGTGTAGACCGGCCTTTCTGGGGAGATTGGGCACTTGCCGAACCTTCCATTGCCTTTGGCCCCGAGCCCCTTCACCACTGGTGGAAATTTTCGTACGACCACGACTTCAACTGGGCTGTCAATCTTGTTGGCGCAAATGAGCTCGACTACCGATTCACATTACTCCAACCCCTCGTAGGATATCGACACTTTCCAGAAGGGGTTACCGTGCTCAAATCCCCAACCGGTCGCGATCACCGGAATATCCATCGGTACTTGATCGGCGTCATCGCTGGAGCTGTACCCCGCCACTGCCTTATTGCACTACGTGCGCTCAACGATTTTCGATATTACGCTCTAGCTCCCTTCTTTCAAGACAGTGACATCACAAAACTTGAAGGTGCTTTGAAAGAGTTTCACGATCATAAGTCCTCGATCATCAAAGCAGGTGCTCGTGCCGGCAAGCATCTCATCGAGCATTGGGAAATTCCAAAGCTCGAGTTACTTCAGAGCGTTGCGACAAGCATACGCCTACAAGGAGCGCCGATGCAGTGGACGGCCGATGTAACGGAGCGGGCCCACATACATCTCGTAAAGAAGCCCGCGCGTTCGGGGAACAATCACGACTCCTACGGCCAAATGTGCCGTTATCTTGACCGCATTGAGAAATGTTTTTTGTTCGACCATGCTACCGCTATTCACGAAGCGAATCAAAACGACGACGACGACGACGACGGCGGCGGCAACAATGATACCAATTCAGGTGATGATCAGCATCACGTCGCACGAAAAATACCCGACTACTTCGCAAGGGCAAATGCCTTGCTGGATGGGTCGTACCCCACTGCTCCACGCCCATACAGGACGTTCGCAGTGAAACGGACTGCGTTCCACATGAGCAGGGACCCATCGCTCACCAATCTTACCCTGCATGGTGCTATCGAAAAATTTCAACTTTCTGACCTTCCCGGTGCAATCCATGACTTCCTCCACTGTAAGCTCACTAGAACAGAGCCCTCCTCACGAGATGCAAGACGCGCAACCGCTTCAAGCATCGATTCACTCCCATTTTCCCGAATTCAGGTGTGGTTCAAGGTTCGCCTGCAGTCAATGCCGTATTACGATGGAGGGCCTCTCGAACCACCGCAGTCACTTTCTGCCCAACCACCTACTGATGCATGGCCCCTTGGACGTTATGCCCCTATAATCGTCAGTTCATCGGATGACTCACAATGGCCCCATCATGGACTTCAAGGTAATTCATTGCTTAGCACTGACTGTACACAACTCATAGCGTTTCTTAGGACACCACGTTACCCAACTACGAATGATCTTCCGACCAATTTGGCCAGATCGTCCCACCGCCATAGCAGATGAAGTTCTAGCGTACGTGCAATCATTTGCCATCATAAGATACAATCCATCTATGGGGATGTACTTGTTGAAGCGGGAAAAATGTCGTGATGGGACTCGACGAGGCTACGTTATTCCTGTCGCCCGTATTCGTTCGCATGCACATCTGATCCCTCATTTCGGTGAAAAGGCGCACAGTCGTCTCCAGATGCAGACGGCGTTGGAAGCTTGCGAACAATTCTGGTTGAATAAATACGGAGATGAAGGGTTCTTTTATGCCTTATCAAAGTCTGATGTATCTACTACTCCTGTCATCATTTGACCGCGGCTGATTCACAATATTATTGATTCGTATGTATTCAGTTTTTACACAATGCTTGGTATAGTGTAAATAGTGCCAAAGTGTAGTGGGCGGCAACTCCCGGCCAAGTATATACCTTATCGCGACTTGCTTTTCTTGCAATTCCACTACTAGCGGCACCCTCGACGAACTACATTAACTTCCTCGCCTTCATCAAGTACACCCTGACTCTATATTTACTCGCTCTACTCGCTTTGTGGAGCAGAATGGTGGATAACTGGTTGTCAGAGTTCAAGGTACCTGTGATATACGCGGAGAGGGAGCGAAAGGAGTCGGGGAGGCATCTGCTGCAGAGCGCGTTCAGATTGCGAGTTAACTGAGTCTCGCATACATAGAGTCTGTCTTTCCCTTTTCCCCGCCTCGTCCTGTTCTCCCCTCCTAATAAGCTTCCCCAAGGACCGCCACGCCTTCACTATCACAACCCTCTACAGACAGCTTTCCGTCATGGAATCAAGATCTCGCATGCGAACCCTACGGAAGACACAGAGTTCATATGCCGCTGGACCTCACCATTTTTAGAGAGCATACGGTCTAGGATACAAAACTATCCGTCCACCTCAGCCCATGATGCATCTCGAGGTCGATCCGGGAGCCAGAGTCGCCAACCACGTCACCTACTACACCTCGAGTCCGAAACCATGTAAGAGCTTCCTATGACCAAGGATGTCCGTCGCTTCCTCCAGAAACTGAAACCGAAACAGATGATCAGATCACTGGGACAACGTGTTTATGCCTCCCACGCCGATACCCACTCCAAGTCACACACCCGTGACACCTCCACCCGTGTCCGAGGATGACGCGCGTTCATGCCTCCGCAACGTCTTACGTCGGACCTGGCCTTGCTCCTATCTATCCTGGATGGAAGGTATCCAACACGCCTAGCACGTCTTGTGCGACTATCCTTCGGGCTCAAAGATCCGAAAGGCACCCTCGCCTCGTCCTCGTGTTCCTGCTGGTCTACGACGACGACGACGCAGACATCCTTCGTCCACCTCGAAGTGGCGCTCGGGCGAATCGACGACTACGCTGAGGGCGCGTGGTGGAGCTTTGCGGCATGCAGATCGCAGATGAGATGTTGGATCTATCCTGGATGGAAGGTATCCACCACGCCTACGCACGCGTTGTGCCGCTGTTGCCGCAGCTAAGCTTGGCTTGGCTTGGCTCGGCCATCTCCGGTCAATTCAGGTACCCGGTTGCCGACTGCTCGGCTGTTATTCTTACTCCGCTAGGCTCAGTAAACCGAACAGACCGGCAGTAAGCCGCTCCTCGACCAAAAGCCAGCCCGCTCAAAGTCGATTTTATGTAGTCGGTTCGGAGGTACTTAGAGATATGATACAACAATATAAATACTCGAGACGAGAAACCTTGATTAAGGGTAGTTAGTCACGGACTCACTTCATACTTGCCCTTGCGATAGTCCACGAACCAGTTGTACGCCCGGCCGAGTAACGTATTGCCGCTCGAGAGTGCACCACATCAGCAAACCACTTTGATCTGGACAGTCCTGGACAGTCCTGGACAGTCCTAGACAGAGCACAAGCTATTCCAGGCTGGTCCTTTCTGGATACACTGGTCCAGTATGACTCTTCCCTTAGAACCATGTCCAGTTATACTCTTCCCTGTAGAGTAATATCCAGTTGTACCTTTCTCTGTAGAGTAATGTCCGGTTCTCCCAGCTCACCAGAGGACATGATGTCACACACTCAATTTTGGCTCATAAACGGGGATAAAATTAGATAATCACGAGACAAAAATATCATATTGAGGTACAGGCAAAAATATGACTCATCACCGACAATTCACATTCAGGTACAGGAACAACAATAACTACAATTAATCAATCTAGGGCAATTTGTAAATGATCGTGCCGTTGAACCGACTGATCGACCTTTTGCAACGCCGTCCTGTCGTCATTGGTTAGTACTGCAATCAGCTCCGGCATAGCAAAGACTACCTACCAACCCTCGTGTGCCCACCTACCAAGTTGGTCTTGGAGACGAGGACCATGGTAATCATCCGCTAGTGTGTTTTCGACAAGGCTCAACATGCCATGATAGATTGATGCATACGATTTTGCCGAAAATTTGGGTATGCTTGTCCCCGAGCCAGCCTTCGAGTACCCATCAAGCACGCAATTGAACTGTGACAAAGAAAGCTGTGGGTGAGACCAACGTGGAGATAAAAAAAGAATCTGATGACCACACCGCAGAAGCCATAGCGGCGATACACGAATTCGGAATGCGCGCACGGAACACATCAGGTCGTCGATTGGCGATTCGGTACGAACCGGTATAGAAAAATTTCACGATCGCGGCTTTGAGTGCGGGATGAGCAAAATTCTTCGTTCTACCCTGCTCGACGGTCAAGTAACTGTAAATAGGGAGATAACGACTCACATTTTCGTCGCGACCATCTCGGAGGTACATGGATTGCGACAGAAGCTCGATGGCCGCGTTCTCAGCAAACGCTGCAGGATCGGGACACGCAACTCCGGGAGCAGCCACCAGAGGGTAGTATAATGGAATGACTGAAACGGCGGTTTTCTTCATTTCTGATCGCCACGTTGACATGTCCTCGTAGAGCTGCAACGAAAGTGAGTTCCGTGGCGGAGAGAGGAAAAGGTAGTTACCAGCTTTGCCATATCCAACTTTTTGTCGGGCCAAAATCCTACAAGAAAAATCAGAAGAATCACACAGTTTGCAGCGCTGCATACCGGGTTCAAAGCGAATGCCACGTTGAGTCCTCTGTGCAACAATCGTGGCGAGACTTTCCATGATCGACTTCTCGAGATCCAGTTGCTTCGGCCAAGGGTTGGAGAGAGCATGGACAGCTCTGCACTCCACCTTCGCTTCTTCCAAGCAGTCTTTCCACATGGGTGTGTAGTGGCCAATCTGAGTTGGAGGCCGTGGTTCGTCTTGTGCTCGACGACGACGGCTCGCGGGTGCAGCAGTGGCAGCGGGGCCTGTGACAGCAGCAACGACAGGAGGATCTCCGGGGACGGAGGTAGGAACAGGGCCAGCGATCGGACCAGCGGGAGCGATAACGAATGCCGCAGGGTCGGGGGCACGTGGTCGCCCGTTTCTCTTGTGGTGGCATTCCAGTACGTCGACTGTTTGATTCTGGTTTATGGGATGCTATGCATCAACAAATTGAATAGATAGATCTGTTCGAACGTACCTCTTCATGATCAGACAAAAGGGGATCACCACTCTCATTAGTTTCGATCTGGGCACATTAGCGAGAGTATAGTACATAATAAAAGAGACGTACGTGTGGACGAGCAGCAGAACCCTGCAAGAAGGTGGCACCAATGTCCTCGTCTTCATCCCGGGAAAACTGGAACTCGTGATCAGGTGGCAAAGACGTATGACGGACCGGTGCAGGCTTGTAGTGTGTTTCAGAACGAAAACCTGCAGATAGACGTTAAAAAAAATCGATCATGTAGGATACCACAGACCAGGATAGTGTCGAATGCGACGCTCGTCATCTCTCTCCGAATCATCCTCTTCTCCACGTCCTTCAAGTTCTTCACCACCCTCATTGCCGGATCCCTCGTCCCCCGCTTCGTCACTGTTGCTCGAGTCTTCTTTGTTTCCCTTCACGAACCGAGAACCGTTTGCCACACGATAACGCGGCTGAGAAGCAATAAATTGCCTGGAAGGGTTGGTGACACTTGATGAGGTGGGATGCTGAACCTGTCGTTCGTGGAGGCGTTGCGCAACGATCTGACGTTCCTTGGTGGGCTGCTCAGCCGCGTTTCTGTGACTTAATGCTTGAAGACCAGGCTCCGTCCTAGGCGGATCAACCAGCGCGTGGAACCCGAATCTACCGTTCTTGGGTCTCTCGAAGTAATGCGGCACGACCGCCGGGTCCAGCTAAAATGTATGATAAGAGTAGGATACAAAGACTTTGTATAGCGAAGCAACGAAACCTGTACTTGTTGACTTGTATCGAGTCCGACCGTCTGTTGAGTGGAAGTTGGATGGTGAAAGCTTGAATTGTTCTGGTCAATGGATTAGTAGGAGAACATGACCGCTCAATTGAACTACCTTTGCCTTCTGTCTACTGATGGGTTTGGTGGGCGCGAAAGGGTTTGGCTGTGAGTCGTCGGGCAGCGTCGTTCGTGACTTGCGCGCTCGAGGAGCTTGTATCACAGCCCCAATCCGCTCCAATTGAGCAATTCTTCCTCCCGAGCCTGCACCAGCTCTCGAAGGACGACGCTCCTCAGAAGCATCAATGGTCAACTGGTGCGTACCATGCTTCACTTTCTTCGCACGAGAGGGTTCATCGAAGTCGGCCCCATGCCGTTTCTCCTTCAAGTTCCCACTCGGCATTGAGAATACCGAAGATTTGAAGGGTAAAATAACAACTTGAAGCGGACGTCCAAAGCCACGGTAAACTTATATATAGCTGAGCCGGCGTGTGCAAAGACGTAACTCATTACTTCACATAAATTACGTAGCCTGTAGTAATACAACAGAGTTGAACGTTGAACCGTGAACAGCGTACAAAGAAATACAAGTAGAAAATTATGAATCGTAGTATTTACTCAGCATCTTTCGGGCGTTTAGCTGGTACTAGAGGGGTATCACCCATGCTGCGGGTCTCTCGTTCGCGCTTCTTGGTACCGTTGTGATCTGTGTGGGGATCGTTTAGTGCCGAACCCTTGAGCGACTTGATCTTCTCCTCCCGAGCAAACCGGATGGATTCGACATCGTCTTCGTACGGAATGCGTTGAATGTGTGAATCGAAGACTGCTAAGCACGATGTGGCCTCCACCCGGCGACCATGGAACTCAGCTGCGCGGAAAAGTTCACGCCAGTCTTCGAGCAGAGGTATAAGATCACGAAAGTAAGGGGAAATGTGATTGGCGAGGCGAAGTTTGTCGGGATGTTCTAGCAACAGAGAGTTCTTCGAATTTTTTGCCGCGTCGAGGTTGGAAATCGAACTCTCAGTCCACTGCGAAAGGATCGATGATTCAAAATCGAAAGGCTCGCGTTCTTGACCCCCAGGGCCGGTGTATAGAATCATGACCCAGAACAACACATAGAAGAGAGATTCGATATCGTCTTCGGGCCGATGATGAATTGTGAAATCATCGTCCACCTCTCGAGGGTCGATGGTCGTGGTATGACCCTCTTCATGGATAGCTGGTTCGTTCTTCGAGCTGCGATCCTTCAATCCTTTAGCTATCTGATCCAATAAGGACCTAGAAAGGAAGGGGATTGTACCCTACAACAGCTTGAGCGAGAACAAAAAAAAACAAGAGAAGGAAACTCACCGTGCCGCCTACACTATATATTTCGGCGACGTTGATGAATACCGCAAATTCCCAGTCGATGAGCATCCCGCGAGAACCATTCGGGAGATCTTCGATTAAGACGTTGAAAGGACTTGTGTCCCGATGGAGGATACCCTTTTCGACTGCGTGAGATTGGACTAACAAGAGATTCGGGTCAGTTGTGCCATACCGAAGTGATCAGTACCTTTCACTCACCCTGGAGGACGTCCCGCATACATCGAATCAGCTCGTTTTTCGACTTGAATTGTGTCAACGGCCGTCCGCAAGGGCTCATGACAATGCGGGCATGAGTCCTTTTCCCTCTCATATGCTTCTGGTGCCATTCGGGACGGTAGCGTGATGTCGTATCGACGATGCTGTCAACGACCTCCACCTGCCAGTGCTCTACTGCCTCAGGCACTCCCGGGATACCCTTCACGTACTTCATCATCTTGGCTTCGTTTCCGGCGTTTTCGACCCAATGGTCTTTGATGACGAACGTCTGACCGTCGTGGCGAGCGAGGTAAATTATCGTTCCTCTACCCAAGAAGCCGGGAGGCAAAAATAATACGTCGATTATTTCGTACCAATGGGCGTTCACCCTGATCCGCCCAAGTCGCGCAGGCACAGCATCCCGGGACTTGCTTTCTTCGATTCGCGAAATGCTCTCGGGTGCGACTGCCCGGTGGAAAAGCGTTTGCGAGTCATGCTCCCCATCCTCGAGGATGGTGGCTGGGATTCTGGAGGGTAGTTGCGCGACTTTTCGGCGTGTGGTGCGAAGGGGACGAGAGATAGTCACGGTGATAGTCGGGTCGAAGCCGACACAGATCCGAGAACCGAAGGTGATGGCGGCAAGGATGCTGACGAACTGGGTAGGACATTGGAATATGTCGAACGGGGGACTGAGACAAACTCCAGATCGATCGTAGAAGTGTACGCGGAGATCGCGTTTGCATATAGATATGCACAAGACGTACCGTCGCCACGGTTGATCGAGGAAGGTGAGATAAGCTTTAGTGTGAAGGGTTTTGGCGAGGCGCATCGTCGGCTTCCACGACTCGTAGGTGTATTCGGCCAATACGACAGGACTGACCCACGAAATCGACTCGGCGGCATACTCCGCTGACTCCAGAAGTATGAGGTCGGGGTGACGATCGAAGTTGCCCGCGCCGTTTTCGTTGCCAGGCATTCGGCGGTTGCTGTGTTTAGCCAACCAGTGACGATACGGCTGCTTCTTCTGGCTCTCCTGGTCGGTCGCCGTCTGCATGCTGGGTTCCAAGGCAGCGCTAATGGCGTTAAAAAACGAGGCGACCACGTTTTCTTGCCACCCGCCCTCCAGCTTGCCGTCCGCCGCAGCTTTCACAGTTTGCTCTAGAGCGGCGTCCCCCGGAGTGGGCAATGGCCAATTCCAGCATTGCTCCGACGTATTGTAGAGGGGAATGTCGGTGTCGTTGGGGTAGAGGTCAAGAATGGCGGGGTTGACCTTCTTGATGGTGTCTCGAGGGACCGTTAACGATTCAATGGAGGGAAGCGTAGTGGAGAAGTCAGAAAAAATGGTGTCGAGGAGGTAACCTAGTGCACGACAATATGTGATTAATTATTGATTCGATATTCGATACAATTCTGAGCGAAATACTACCTAATGCGCGGCCTCGTGATGAGTCAAGCGTGTCTTGACAAATAGCTCCTCGAAGCTCCTGAGTTGTGATCTTGTCCATTGTGTAGACACAGCGGCCGTTCTGGGGGACTGGGAATGAGCCAAGTTTGTAAACTGCATGTATCGTACGAGATTTGTGGCTGTCTGCCATGGAGCAACTACAAAGGAACTACTAGCATAGCAACCGTGCGAGCAACCGCGCGACTACTATATTCCCCATCAAAGAAACCACGTTGACGCAACGTTGACGACGCCACATACTACTCCGCGATGACGCACGGACCAGCCTCCGGAATAAAGAATAAGAGTCAAAGACAGACACGGCGTGGCTAAAGGGAAAAGGGGAAAAATGTATTCTTATCAAAATAGCTGTTGAGGAAGTATTCGCGCGAGTGCTCTAAGGCGTTGAACGATGTCAAGCGGGGATCAGCATTGTCCCCGAAGCGTGGAATAATGTTTGCGTACGCTCGTATCTGAGTGAGCGGGATGATATCACCTAAGCGCTGCCCCCCCGATCGGATAGATCTCTTGAGGATGTGCATGCCGGTCGTTGAGTCACGGCTGCCAGTGGGCTGAGGGACGATGTCGAAACGTTGGACGTACGCCAGGAATCGGTCTGCCCAAGCCCATAATTGACCAGGTCTGCCCAGCGGACGCATAATAAGCCGGAGCTGTGCAATACAATGCCCTGATGACGGGGTACATTAGTTATCTGGGAAGAAGCAACAGAAAAACAAACCTTGTAGGCCACTCGTTGGCCACGTATACGAGCTGTTCGTATTAACGACTGTCGAGTCGTAACGTCCAAATTCCCAGTTGCCTTCAGGAGGGGACGCAAGGAGAGATTGCGCGGGTAAGACGGAACTTGTGTGGAAATCCTTAGTCTGTAAACGCATCTTAAACCAGACCTGAATGTGTTCGAATGGAAGAGGGGTTGTGTTTGATGCCCTGCGAGGCCCGCCAACAGGATACACAGCATTGATGCCATGCGCTTGCTCATACAAGAGAAAATCGACAAAGGCGGCTCGTAAGTCTGGGAGCCCGAAGAGTGTGGCTGCATCATCCACAGATAGGCGACGGATGGAAGGTTCGTAAGCAATGTTGAAAGCGACCTGACTAATAGAAAAAACGCGACGTGGTAAGGGGGACGAGGAACTTGATGCGAGCACGATGGAACGTGCAAAGTAGTCAACCGGGAGTCTTTGAGGTTCGAGTGCGCAAGCTCCATCCCCGGCATTGTCTGGATCCTCGTCTTCGTCATCTCTATTATCTGGATCCGAATGGAGAACCTTGAGGGACATGGCAAGATCGAAGTTCCTGCATCGTTCCAAACGGTCGAGGTACCGGCAAATTTGCGGGTCGTAGTTGCTGTTGTTGCTAGCACGTGCGGGATCCTTGATTTGTTCTATGTGTTCGTGCTCAGTAACGTCAGCTGACCACTGAATGGTGGCGCCGACCCTAGGGATACTTGGTGCGATACTTTGCATCAATTCGATCTTCGGAATGTGCCAGTTGTTTATAGGCTTACGACCCTTTCCCTGACGCAAGCCGGCCTCGAGGATAGCCTGCTTATGCAAGTGAAACTCGTTCAGCACAGAAGTGATGAGAGCGACGTCATCGTCCGAAATTTCGTATGCCTGGGTACGATACCCGGGCCTAAAGTCCATAAGTGCCCTGAGTGCAACGACGACATCACGAGGGGCTGCGCCAGCGATGACGCCAATTATGAACCGTTGAATATCACGATGCGTTCGGCCAGTGACTTGTTTGAGTGTCGATATGCCCTCTTTGAAGTGGCGAAAACCAGTGACAGGTTGAAGGAGAACGAACCTGAAATCTATCTCGGCGGCGCCTAGTGCATTGATGCACCATTGAATGTCGTGGTCCCAGAATTCTTTGTGGAGCTGATGGAGCATTTCAGGAGTGATGAACCGACTGGGACAGGACAGCGGGTAATCCCGCCAAAAGGGTTCATGGACGCCATTCAAACGAAATCTTTGTGCTTCTCGGAAGAAGGCTTCGATGTCTTCGGCGTCAGCTTTCGTGCTTGCAACGGCGATTTGAGCAAGGGTAGTTGACGAGGTGCGTGACTCATGCCGGAACGAGTCCCCGAACTGAGTGTACATGGCCATTGTGACCGGGGATGTCTTACCCCCAACAGCGGCCAGCAGAGCGGCTTCCGGTGTGTCCACGATATAAGCGGCCATAGGCGTAAAGCAATATCTGAGTTGACCCCAGGGATCCGACAGCATTGCGCCAACAGCAGCGGCACGTTTGAGGGGTTCCAAAACAACATCTAGACATTGGTGGATCAATCGGTCTTCGAGTACACCTTTCATTCGCTTTTTTTTATGAATGAATCTCGGCACCGGGAGAAGGGCTGCGAGAAGAAAGGCGTGCGATGAGAGCTTGAGCCGCGTAGACATTTTGATGTTGGCAAGGCTTATTAGAAGCGGGTGGGCCACACGATCACCAGTAAGAGCCGATATGTTCGTTTTGTCTGAGGAAAGTATGGTTCCCAGTAGAGTTGCGCCGGGGGGGAGCTGAGACTAATTCACGTCAGTACGTTCCGCATACTAACTGACCAAACTGACCTGCATTTGCCATGCATCGTCGGCCGACATCCACTCAGAGTAGACCCGGCAAAGGCGCTCGGCCGTCTTGTATAACCGATATGGGGCTAACTCCATCGCGTCTGCAAAGAGTGGGTTGTTGAAAAGGTACTCGAGAAGCTCCAATGGGTCACGCCAGTACAAATAGACGGGACGCTTCGTCGGATGAGACGTAGGGATGAGGGATGACTTCCAGCGAGGACCGCTTGGAAGCAGTTCAGCTCGTTTGCGGAGCTCTTTTGCATTTCGAAATGACAGAGATAGACTTTTAATCTGACGTCATTGTGAGTAGACACATATCTCACGAGTTATGATGAGATACGGACCAGATCAAGTGATAAAAGCGAATTGATCGCATTCAGACTCAGACCAGATCGGAGGAGCCATGATGCAATCTCCCATTCACCACGGGAAGCATACGGATAATAAAGATTTGATGTCCTGCATTCGTTGAACTTGTCCGCATCAAATCGGTCGAGAAAAGTTGTGCCACCCTGGAACGTTCGGGCAGCTCCAGGAAAATGCAGAACGGAAGGATACGCATCTGGAAAGTCCTGGCTCCCTTGAGCCCCCTCGAACACTTCTCCTACCCTTTCGTTGTAGAGTTCCTGGGGACTTCCTGCGTCTTCGTCGTCCATGTCTATGTCTTGCTCAGTGTGAGTGTGATGCACGCGCATAGGGAGTAATTCTTCATGGAGACGAATAAGATTATCCGACCAAGTAGAGCATCCAGAGCTCGGTTGGCTCATATGCCTAGCCACAGCTTCGTGGTTTGCAAAGCCATTCTTCCCGCAACTAGGGCAACGGGGCATGGGATGAGGAAAGTGGTTTCAACTTGAATGGACTTCTACTTACGTACCTTCGTCGGGTTGTACTAGTACAGACCACTGGCACTGTGCCGAAAAACGTCACCTATTCATCATTATGTAAGTAATAAGTTACCGTCTGGCGCCGGGCGGCGGGGCAATGTCCGAAGTTCTTTCTCAAGAAGGTTAGAGCAAGTTGGTACCCAACGGCCGTGCGCGGGAATGTCGAAGTTCTTTCTCAAGAAGGTTAGAGCATCGTCAGGCGTGATGTATCGGCCACGGAAAATTCGACCTGATATTTCCTGGAAAACCCAGGAAAGCGGCGTTGTGCAGAACTGATTTCGATATCTAAATCACAGTCAACTCGAACATGCACAGAAAGACCGACATCATAGACTTACTCTTGACTGTGATTGATTTTGGTCTGGAACCAATCTCAGTATACTTTCCAGTCAGTCAAGGTAGATGGACTTACGTGATTGTATTCGCGTTTCCTTCAACAACTGTGCTCAGCGGGTGCGTTCATGATGATATATGTATCGATAACTCTGAAAAAACGAAGATGGCCCATGAGCACGTTAAACGCCGCAGGCGACTAGACCTACAAGTCCATTCGGTCCAGTGTTGGCATCATCTCCACCGCCGCCGCGGTAGTCGAGCTGCGTATCGAACGCAGATGACTGCTCGTTGCCGCAGAGGACTACCCGGAGATGCATGAACGCGGAATGAATCTTTACGGTTCCAGGTTCGTTCACTAAATATGATCGCTCTGCGGTCATCCTCCACCCACCCACGAACGAGCAAGCGGACTCACCATATGCTCATCAACCGTATTATCACTCTGAGCCAGACTCATCCACGGCCAAGACCCACAAGAGGAACTCCACAACGCGCCTTCCCACCATACAACACACAGAACGAGTACATGCGACGACGAGACGCGCCTGAGAACTAGTATAACTTGCGGCTGGAGATACTTTTACAGAAGGAAGAAAGTGCTACCATCCATCCTCTAGACCAGCTATACGGAACAATGACGTCGGACGAGAATTATTCAGACGAGGACCGCCTCAAGATCGAGCAAGGTCGGTGTCCAGTCTGGATTTTTATTTTTCCCGTATCTGCCTATTTTGTAAAACTGACTCGTTCGTCCGCTCGCGTTGGCAGCTATCGTTGCACAGCAGTTTCTGGACGCGACCAAGTCGCAACTGACGTATCATGGTCTTTTCAGCTTGCGTCGACGCTCGAGCCCGGGTCGCTCGTCGCGCTCTTTCGCAACGCGCACCTATCGGTCGTATATAGATCCCCTGGCACCGATGCCGACGCCAACACCAACCCGGGCCCGAGCACCTCTTCCTCTGTCGAACCCAATGCGGCTTCGGATGCCAGTACCGACACGCCCGCCGCCCGTCCCGCCTCCCTCACGAACCCCACCCTCGTCCCCGCTGAGGCAGAATCAGCTCTGTACGCGCTCGTCACGGACGACGTCTTTTTGCACGAGTCGTCGATCGTGTGGGAGCGACTCGAAGACGTCGACGGTGGTTGGTCCACGTTTTGCGATTCGGGTTTCCACCGGGCCGTACCAATTGGCGGTGATGTAGCAGGTCAGACGGCCGAAGGTGCGTTGAGGCGATACGAAGCTCAAGCTGGAGTAGTACCTTTGTGTCGTTTCTTGGATTTTTGGCACCCCTGCACCCCTATTCATGTCGGTCTTTCTGCGCTCGTTCCTTTGCTTGCATTTCGGATTGGCCCTTCTCTCCTTCTCCTTCTCCCTTTTATCTACTACTTCTCTTCGTTATCTTCTCTGTCTCTCGTCTGCCCTTTCGTTCTCTTCCTTGCGCTCCCTGTTGGTTCCCTATCTCTACCCTGTGTCTCCTATCTCTCTTCCATGTATCTTCCCTGTATCTTCCTTTCGTCCTTCCCTCCTCCCGCCCGTTTTTTTCCCTTGCTCTTTCTGCACACTGGCAGTGAGACGTTCCGCTGACCTCGGACGCACCTGCGACATATGACGTAGTCAAGCCTTTGCGCGACAACTCCAAGCGGAAGAAGACGCGCGCGCACGAAAAGAGTACCAACATCGACAATGTTTACCCGCCGAACGGTTCACCTTTCTTTTCGGCTGGCAAAGCACGCAGACACAACGAGCGCCGAAGCAGGATCCTCGATGTACCTTAGCTTAGATCTTCAAATCACAGTCAACAGTATTTTTGGCTCAACCTTTCTTTCTCAGTCAAAATTCGATCCAGCGATCAGGAACGTCACGGTGGTGTAAGTTCAAGATCCAGAACGGCGTTCTACGCTCGACTCGGACGACACAAGGATGAGCACAAGCTGGATTCTGTGCATCGGAGTCGGAGATATGTACTTCCCACGATTTTATGAGAAATGTATGGATGTTGCTGGATGGCCGTGAGAATTCCCCATCAAACACCTCGGCTCAAATATGCTTCAAGACCATCGCTGTTCACCTACCGCCCAAGTATCCAATCTTTCCACCCGAGCTGCAGGTTCATTCTCTCTGCGTTCGGGTCCATCAAAATGTGCCACGTTCCTCGACGAAGTCTATAGGTGTTCTGAATATACCGACCATTCAGGAGTGAGTACTGGCACACGACTAGACGATGGGAGAAAATAACGAAGCAGTCAAGATACCCAATGACGTTGAGAACCAGGAAGCACTGTTAGTGCTTGAAATAGCTCGTGCTCAACGTGATGTACATCACGCGGAGAAAGCACTGGCTGAATGTGTCGTTCAGGAGCACGAGAAGATCGCGGATCTTCACCGTTTCAAAGCCGTGCGGATGCAAGACATAGTCGACGACAAAGATCTCAATATTGGCTGGATCCATGCTTTGTTCAGTAACCATAGTCGAGTGCGGCCCATCCCAATCGCACGGGCATCGACTCCTTGCCGGCTTCAGTCAGACGAAGATGGTGAGTTATTTCCTTCGACGTTACGCAAGGCATTTTTGATCAGACATGTCAGGGACTGTACATCATGTTGCCAGTGGGCGGTTTCTTGCTGTTCGGCTTGACTGACAATACATTATTGATAATTTACTTCGGTGTATGTACAAGTTGTACACTAAGTATCACTTATTGTGTACGTGCCTTGCCTTGGCCCTGGGAAATTTGGTTATACCGAGTGTTGCTTGAACTGTTTCGTGCATGTCGGTGGCCCTAGCAGGCAGAAATCCAAACGCCGTCACGGTCTCGTGATCGGACTCAGGGCAATCACTGGCAGGGTGCCATGACGTGTATGGGTTCCGTGGGAATCTGGGGTCTACTACTTAGCCTGAGGTTCTCTGTGGAACTGTGTAAGCTACTTAGCTGTGAAATATGTGAAGTGGGCCAAAAAACTATACTGTCCTGCAGATGCTGTGTGTACTGGCAGATTTCAGTTGAGAAAACTTGGAAGCTTGTCTGTGGAACTGGGTCAGCTGGACTGCTGTGGAATGCTGTGAAATAAGCCAAGGCACTGTGCAGGCTTGTGGTGCACTGGTAGATTTTTGGTGGTTTGCTGATGCATGTGGGGAATCACAAACAAGCTTGTCCAAGGATTTACCCAGGTTATGCTGACGGGCAGCTGACCCCTCTCTGCCGAACCAGAGAGGTCGAGGTAGTCCAGCGGCACCTTGAAGTTGAGTGAGTACAAAATATTCGTGTTGCAAGGCCGAAGATGCCGCGGCTTTGACAATCATTGCCAAGGCTCTGCCACCACTTCGCTGTTATGATAAGTATCTTGAGCACGATGACTCAGTTGCTCCGAAGAGAGAGAAGATTAGTCCATGTTGGATGACTCATCAGCCACAAATCACGTTTGGAATTTTACCACTCACCAAACGAACCTGACGCTAGCTTTTCTTATAGTCTGAATCTACCGTCTACGCGAATGACATCCATCCCTGAGGTATGTCTGAAAATTTCTTTGTTTAAAGAAGCTTTTGGAAGCTTCCGAACGTGACTGACCACTTGCAGTGCCAGTGTAAACAGGCTACGGTTCCCTATTCTGTCCTGTTGTAACAGTTGATCATCTGGTCTTGTTCGAACGCTTGAACGTTTAAACCTCGTGAATACAACCACTGGGTGAGTTCCGAGACGGCGATGAATTTTGCGCGCAACATTTCTGACCTAGTTGGCCTACACAATAAATGGACAGCTGACACCCTGAAATAGCCTCAGGTCACAGGTCACAGGTGAGTATCGGCCCTTTGGGGTGTTTCAAGTGGGAGTGGGACGACGGAGTTCTAACTCCTTCGAAGTGTGTATCAGGACTTCTATATTATTATAGGTCAGTGATAACGTCCAGATTCTCATATCCCATCACTGATTATCGGCGGTCGCCGCGGACCAAGCACCGCCCACGTCAACCCCCGTTTTATCCAGCCCGCAGTTGGGATTTTCGAGACTACACAAAGGGTCAAAAGTGGCTTTTGCATCTATCCCCCGGACCTCCGCCCCGCTGAGCTCAGATAGCTCTTGTTGTGGAAGGTGACTCATTCTACCATCGTTCGAGTGTTGCTAGCATTATGAGGCTAGCAAGGACACAGAGTCCTGCTACTTCTGGCGTTTTACCCGCCAGGACGACTACTTTGCCAAACCACAAGACAGAATCCGCTAGGCAGTCCTCACGATCTCCCGTTTCCGATACCACCGCCAAGCTCCATAAACTCACTCTTCACTCAACCGTAAATGCGACACCGAAATCACCATCGTCTGTTGATGTTCTACGACAGGCAGACGAAATGTTCTCCAGAGTTATTCTATCTTTGCCAAAACGCCTTGCTGAAGCCGTCTCCCACTCAGGTACGTGTACTTACTCGTATAATACCGATCGAAACACATGTCCTTCGAGGTTCATTCAGGAGACTTCTCAGGCATCTTATATCCCCCGGCTGCCTTGATAATGATCATCGGAAGGGGACATCAGTCATGAAAGAATTCGTGGTGAGAAAAAAAAAAAACAGTTTAGAGCCCCCCACTTATCGTAACGCCAGAATTACCGTCTCTTTGAGGGGATAAGCAAACAAACATATGAAGCGATCGCGTACCTCGTGCGAGAAAGGGGATGCTTCCCGAAAAAACCAAAGTACGTATTTGAGCAGACCGTCAACATAAGGTTTACGCCACATACCCACCACTACAGGCTGACGTACGATCCTTCCGACGCCATTCTCATCGTGGAAATGCCCCGATCCATCCACGAGTGGCCGCTAACTGACTTCAGGGAATCCGTCAGCTCCATACTAGTACGAAGCCTCCCGTGGGACCCGCTCGTGATGCGTGTCAGCGTCGAGATGAACTATCCACTGGACTCCCTCACCGGATATTCATCCAATCCTGATCTCACCGTACAACTCGACGGCTTATTAGATTCGGAAGTCACTCAACTCGTCGTCCTCCTCGAGTGCGCCTTTTCCCAGGATCGAGATCTCCTGTGGAACAAGTTCAGAAAAGCGATCAACGCACATCCAGAGTTGCATATGGTCGTGGCGATCGTCGTTACGGAAACCCCAGACTACCATTGCCCCAAAGAGGACACAGAGGCGTGGACTCTGTTCGCCGAGGAAGAGGAGTGCCGGAACTCTATCGACTTCCTGTATCACAAGAAGCAGTATACGGGCATCGCTGATCCTCAGTCGATAACGGTCGACGTCGCAGGCCACATCTGGTGCAACATTACGTCCGTGGACTACTATGTCTGGGTGAAAAAAGATAACGGTGAGAAGATCGACATTGATCAAGAGCATACAGCGCACGGTGTAAGTCGTTTTCGTTCTGCCTCAAACTTTTTCTGACGCCCTACCACAAAAAGTCCCTCTTTCCCTCCATCGATATGGAGGAAGTCACGACGGCCCTTGGGACGGGGTTCTCGAAGGTTAGGGATTCGATGGTTTCGTTATGCCGAAAGCGCGATCCAGCCGGCAACACGGAGGAGCTGGAGAACGCCGACGTGTCCTTTACTGCTCAATGGGAGGCCATTCGGCATGGGCTGGCGAGGGCAGCAAGTTTGACTGCCCACGAGCGGTACAAAGAGTGGTTCATTAATAGATCCCATGGACAGAAGCACCCTCGCTCTGGCGACGAGGACTTCTTGGATAATGCGGGCTCGGGGTCGAAGAGCGACACCCCCGATTCTCCGTCATCCCACCCTCCCCTTCGTCGTATCACTCGCTCTATGACCCGTTCTCGGAGTCGCAAGTCTCCACCGCGTTACTCCCCTCCTCTCCGCCCTACCACCCGTTCTACCACCCGTTCGCGCAAGGCCGCCAAGCTCGGCTAAGATTCGTACGTGACACGAATCAACGATGCGGGGATTCAGCGGGAAATATAATAGACTTTGTAGTATTTTGGGTAGACTGCGCCCTTGTAAAAATACTATAGAGTACGGTATACCACACAGTTGTGCTGACTCGTTTCAAGTTCAACAGCTCCCCCTCGCTCCTGTCCACCGGCCCACCGTGGTTTCATCAATGTGACAACGTCGACACCCCGAAATAGTCGTGCTACATATACGGTATACGGTATACCACACAGTCGTACGTGTCCAGCCGCCTCCAGCGGCCGCCCCTTCACTCAAATCACTCCTACTAGCCAGTGGCCACTCGACGTGGACACACGCGTCGGATTCGTCATTGCTGGAGCAGATAACGAACTTATGCCTACCGCGCCGATACCGGTATACACTGCAAGTTACCGTGACAGGAGCTACCCATGTCTGAGGATGACACACGCTCATGCCTCCGCAAAAACAGACGATTAGATCACTAAGACAATGCTTATGCCTCCCACGCCGATACACGCTCCAAGTCACACACCCGTGACACCTCCACCCGTGTCCGAGGATGACGCGCGTTCATGCCTCCGCAACGTCTTACGTCGGACCTGGCCTTGCTCCTATCTATCCTGGATGGAAGGTATCCAACACGCCTAGCACGTCTTGTGCGACTATCCTTCGGGCTCAAAGATCCGAAAGGCACCCTCGCCTCGTCCTCGTGTTCCTGCTGGTCTACGACGACGACGACGCAGACATCCTTCGTCCACCTCGAAGTGGCGCTCGGGCGAATCGACGACTACGCTGAGGGCGCGTGGTGGAGCTTGGCATGCAGATGGCAGATGAAATGTTGGCGGCACGCGGGTTTGTGACTCTTGTCCGTCCTCTCACGGATATGAATGACAATGAACACCAACAACTTCAGGTCGACGTCATTTCCGTCTCTGACGAATACCCAGAGTCCAAATATAATAATGCACCGAGTGTTTTATCAGACCGCAATTTTTTGGTGCTTCCCTTTGTCATGTTCTTCATCCTCGGATCTGTGAGTCCTGCCTTGCTAACGTCCTAAAACATCCACTCGGTGCTGTTATCTCTAACATATTGAATAGTGCGATCTCTTCCAATATCGGAACCACCGTTCTGTCTCTTTTGAATCAAACATCTTCCTTGACCGCTTTCGCCGAAACCCCTTCTCTTAGCGAAGTGACTGCAACTCAAGTCCACGTGCTCTCCATCGCAAACACACTTTCACCGCTTCTTATCGGTACTCTTGCGGACTTTGTTTCGCCTGTGGCTTCTCGCATCCGTGAACCCTTGAAGAAGTATCGTAGTTCTTTAGAGTTGCTTTCCTAACATTCTCCGCCGCCACCCTCGTTTGTACCTACACAAGGATGGTTGTTAGTATCAAGTCCTGAGTGAGCATTTGGCCGCTCAGGCTCGTTTCCCTCTCTCGTTTCATGCCTCGTCTGTATCTAACCCTGTACTCTCGATATTCTTTAATAGTGTGGGCGCGGGCATTGCGAACGGATGCGCATTCACTGGTTGTACGTCCTTCCCCACGTTTTCCTTGCCATTTTCTAACAACCACACAACTACGACTCGGATTCTCTGCCGTAGTCCCTGAGCCCTCTCTCGTCTCATCCATCTACGGCCTCCCCAAATTGGCCCGCAACTTTTGCATCATGACCTAGTAGCGCCCCGTTCATCGGCACCCCTGCCTTTTCTTAACTCTGCACCTTCGTCACCGCCGCGCACGTCGACTCAAAGTCTAGATTAGAGGTTGATGTTCGAGGTGAGTACACTGTGCGCTGCGCTGGCGTTGGGTATATCTCTGGCGGGTGTGGAAGGGGCGCTTGTGAGTTTGGATAATGTCGAATTCGGGTGCTAGAGGCGTGGGCATCGGCGTGGACGAGATTGTAATCGGGATCCTTTTCATGCAACAGGGTATGTTCCTATATCCATTGCGTGCGTGTGCGCTAGTGACATTTATTTCAAGGGTGAGAACTTTGCGATCGCTGCCAGTGGAGTCTGCACTGTGCGCCGGCGGAACGTGACGGAGGCAAATATCGCATATCAAACTCTGAAAACTCTGACCGTTTATGAGAATCCGGGATTCCATTTTGACTTTCAGGAAGACGGCAGTATGGTGACCGGTGACTAGAGATATCTGACCTGATGTCCTTCCGCAACTTGACGATTCGTAAATTCGACAAGTCAACCGTCTATGATAAACTCTCCGCTGTCCCCTCCATCATAATCGATGGCCTGATGTCAAGATTCACGGAGACTCCGAGAGGGTCGACAGAGTGGGTACTTCTTTTTCATCCACGACCGTTTCACCGATATCCATTGGCCTAGGCCCCGATCAACGTCTCAAACCGAAACGTTGCTCCTCACGCACATGTTTGCACTTTGCCTTCGCGTCGACGACTACGCGACGGACACCACTCTCATCGCAAACGACCTGAGTCAAAAAGTTGCCATGTGCGTCGTCGTTTTATGTTTATATATATCCTTTTGAGTGACGTTCCACCGTCAGGATCAATGGGCTGTTCAAATCGCTGGGTTGTAAGATCAGCAAGTTAAACTTTGACCTCAAGCGACTCGGTCTTCCTGATAGCGCCGGGAAGACGAAGAGGGCCGTGCTTAGCACTCCGCTGGTGTTCCTCAAGCCACGGGCAAAAAGACGAGGATGATGAATGGTGAGCGATAATGTGTTTTATATCATGTTGCTCGTTAATCTCTCTGCCGACTAGACGAGTGGATCTTTTTTACACATAAAAACGCATCACAACAATATAATGAGATGTTGAATATCAAGCTAGTGACGCTTTGACGCTTGACTACAGATTCCGAACGGATAAGTTTTGGATGGTCATCGCGTGCAATTGCATGACGCATCCTTTCAACATCCTTTCCATAAATCCGTGGTTTCAACCACATGAGCGATCGCCCCATCATTGCTCAAGTGACTTGTTCCACAAAATGCTTGTCGTGAAAGCATCTCATACTCTCGCCGATGGCTTGGCGCGGGGCATTCATCTTACGCGGGCGTCGAGAACGCTCATGGCATTTCCTACACTCAGAGCTACATAACGGCGACCTACGGATGAATCGTTTCGTCGTCACTGGTGCCTGGCCCACCGAGGTTTTGTTCGTTTCATAGTCCCTGATGTGACCACTTATGCGCCACTGTGGGACCGCCGTGGTATCTAGCTCTGGCATTGGGATCGAGGAAATACTAGTAGGCATCGGTGAGGGTTCTAGCCCGAGCGGTCAACATTACCGGGGTCGCTACCGCGGCTCATGCTGCTAAGGAGCCTCCTTCCCACCGCAACCTCATTGATGCCAGTGGGGCACCATCTCGCTACAGTCTCGCACCTGTTTCGACCTGAATAAATTGGAAAATACTGTACGTACCGTGCAGCTCTCCAGAACTTGAAGAGAGACTCCCACAAATCAGCCCCAAAAATGGAACGCATCTTCTCGATGCTCCCCGCAGAGGGGAGCAAAGCAGAGCGTCTGAAACGACAGCAAGCGCGCTTCCGCGTCCGCGGTGGATTCACGTTGTCTGTCTCGTTCGTGCGTCACGTCGAGTACTAATGTGCACTGCAGCACGGACAGGGCGTTCGTGCCGTCCAACTCCAACCCGCTGGTAGATATCCTCCTCGCACGTGCCGTGACCGGTGCCATGCGATCATATCCTTTGTTACGGCCCAACAAATGTCATAGTAGTGAGTTTCATACCCGAGCATCAGTACAGTTTGATTACTTTGATTTGTTTTCATTCGGCCATAAAAAAAACCGTCTGCAGCTAAAGCTCTGCTCTCGAACCAATTACAAGAGGTGACCTAGATACCGCATGGACGAGTTACTCTTCTGGGGACATACACTTCTAGTCTAGACCACGTAGCTCCTCGATGACAGATACCTCTTGCCGAAGTTGCGAATGCGGTCCAGATGGCAATGCTGTTTGTGCGCCGTATTTTGTAGTGAATTGGAACGAGTGGAATGGTCGAAGATGTCATGTTACCGGGAGCCTGAGAGCTCGAAAAATGGCGACTTGAATACATAATGTCGACGACACCAAATGCATTTCTGGATTCTCGGATAAGTTGGTAAGTTCCGAATCATGAGAGGTTTGCGCGAAGCTGTTGGGTTAGCGACTTAGTGTTGGCTTTTGTCAAGTCTCTAAGGCTCCTGAGCGTACTTAAAATTGTATGTTGGTACTCCGAATTCGGTATCGAGCTCCCCGCTGTCATCTCCATACGACTCCCACATTCGTCGAACTGCTTGATGACTTAGTCTCCAATCTCTCCGATCCAGAGGTGCCTCAAGGAGGAGGGGGTAAGGGAGGGAGGGAAGGAGGCACAATGTGGTGGTCGTTGTCACGATCATGTGAGTATGTCTAATGTTCTTTTTACACCTTTTGTTCTTGCTGTTGGGTGAAGCGGGGCTGGCTGACGACATAGTTAATGAGAGCGATGGCCATTCTTGTTCCCGTACCATGACAAGTTTCTTGGTGGCACTGCGCTTGTCCAGTGCTTTGGTCTGGGGAACGTACACCACTCCAAGTTACGCACCTGTGACTCCTGGAGGATGACGCGCGTTCATGCCTCCACCCGCAACGTCTTACGTCGGACCTGGCCTTGCTCCTATCTATCCTGGATGGAAGGTATCCAACACGCCTAGCACGTCTTGTGCGACTATCCGTCGGGCTCAAAGATCCGAAAGGCACCCTCGCCTCGTCCTTGCGTTCATCTACTCAGTCTACTACTACTACGACGCAGACATCCTTCAACGTCCACCTCGAAGTGACGCTCGGGCGAATCGACGACTACGCTGAGGGCGCGTGGTGGAGCTTGGCATGCAGATGGCAGATGAAATGTTGGCGGCACGTGAGTTTGTGACTCTTGTCCGTCCTCTCTCGCGGTCGCAGTCTCCGTCTCCGGCTCGAAACTGGTCTCAGGCGCGGATGTGTCATGCCACGGATACGGACGAACACGCAGAGGTAGAGGCGAAAGCGCACGTATTTGTCGGTGGGACCGAGGACAGACTGAAAGGCGATAGAGTGCGGTTCAAACAAAGTTGGGGCACGTGGAACATGACCGTAGCGGTGGTGAAGAGGGCCTTACATTGGTTGACGATGGACCTGGACGCACGTGTTGGATCCGTCATTGCGGGAGCGGATATGGGCACCGAGGACCCGGGCATCCGATGAAACGTTGGGACCGGTCGGACGAACGTGGGGTTAGGCACAAGGCCGATTTTGGCGATACGGTCTCGTTGTTCGACGGGGTGACACTGAGCTCCGCCGATGTCTACCTCTATGACTACCGCAAAAGTGCTACCCCACCTCTTTCGTTTTCGCAGGCCGTTCATTGTTGTTTATTTTGGTTAGAGAAATGATCCGCTTCGGAGATTACGATGTCAGCGACCCCTCATCAATGACCCGACAATTGTCCCACTTCGACCCAGACAAAACAACAAATTCTACGTACACGTCTTGTTTCCCTCAGGCTACAGTCGGTACATGATGACCGTACGTTCATTCATGATGATTACACCTCCGAAATCGAAAGGCTGACATCGCCCACTAGAAACTCTTAAAGCGGACGGTGCAGACCGGCTTCCACGACATCTCAAAATTCTGATCGACAGACAAGAAGAATTACTCGATTTTTGTGCATCGACCCGCACATTCTCCACCCGCGGGTATATCCGCACGATGCGACAACGTGACAACGCAAATGCTCCACGCAAACACCAAACACCGACGCAGTGACGCTACGGCGTACGACGACGCGATGAGAACAACGATCGGAGCGTGCTGGCGGCACCACGACGATGACGGTGAGCACACCTTGTCCTTGTCCTCCGAAGCTCACCCCTCGCCAGGCCGTCGGCTCGACGACGCGACAACCGCATCACAACTTCACGCCACGACGCGACAACAACGTCAACAACAACGAACGACGCGACGACGCGATACTAAACGACGACGGAGTGTGCTGGCGGCACCACGACAATGACCATGGTTCGTGGACGCCTTGTCCTTGTCCGAGCTTGGCTCACTCCTCGCTGGGCCGTCGGCTCGACGATGCGACAACCACATTCGCGGCCGCTTGTCAACGTCAACAGTTGATGACGTGAGCGCCACGACGACGACGCAGATTCCCTACAGTGTACCATGATGCAATGACCACGGTCGTCGTGAGCACTGGCAGCGGCACCAAGTGATGACAGTGAACACGCCTCATTTGTACTTGTCGGACCTTGGCTCACCCCTCTCCAGGCCGAACGCTCGACGACGCGACAGCCACAAAGTTGATACTCGACGGTTGCAACAATGCGACTTGAGTCGAAGACAACAAAATATTATTCGACGTGACTCGGACATGAACATTTTCACGGCACGCGCGAATCCAGACATCGTCGACAACAACGTTCGACGTGAACAAATGACGACTCGTTCGTGCGACACGTTCGCATGTGATGACATGATGTGCACGATGACAACAACCACGTACATATTGCCGGCACGGCGTCTTCACGACGACTCGTATGAGTGCTGGTGACGATCTCACCTCGATGCCTGGCCACAGCACAACATATGTGGTGTGGTAGTAGTAAGCCCTAGTACTCCGAGAAGGAGAGTGGTAGTACTAGATAGATTTAGCAACAAGATTCATTTCGTACCAGTACAATCTCAGAATGATGTGAATATATTTATGAAGTGCAGCCTGCCTCGGAGTCACACTACTAGTGAATAATGAATACATCTTGAACTTCAAGTTTGAAGTGTGTGTGGCTGGTAAGGGTTTAGTTGGAAATGCTGGTGAGTCTGTGGTAATTGGAGATGCTGTAACTTCTGGAACCCAAACCCTTCTGTAGAAGCTGGAAATCCTGGTGAGTCTGTGGTAACTAGAGATGCTGTAACTTCTAGAACCCAAACCCCTAGATCCATTCTGTAGAAGCTGGAAATGCTGGTGAGTCTGTGGTAATTGGAGATGCTGTAACTTCTGGAACCCAAACCCCTAGTTTGCTGATGTTGATTGCGGTATGACCATTACCAGTGATGAAAGTACGAGGCGGAAAGGGGGCAGAAGTAGAGTGTGCGACCGACAATTCGCGTGCCTTGGAGAAATAGTCGGTAGGAGAACGCGTCGGTTGACCAAGCTTCGCGACCAATTGGAAGAGTTCTGTGTCACCGTCCATAGCAGCCCCAGTATCGTCTAATGTATCAGAGGCAGAGGCATTTTCAGCGTCATCTCTATCGGAATGTAAATTTCCACCCTGGAGCTCTCGAAGGGATGTTGCAAGCTCGAACCTCGAGCATTTTTCGAGGCGATCAAGATATCTACAGATCTGAGGGTCAATATCAACGTTATTGCTCCTGCGAGCCGGATGCTTGATTGTCACAATATGAGCATGTTCGGTTACATCGGCTGTCCACTGCATCGGTGCGCCGGAGTCCCGGATGGAAGGAACAACGTTTTGGAGTAATTCTAGCTTTGGGATGTACCAATTCGGAATGATTTTCTTCTTCTTTCCTCTTCGTCCTCCGGCCGTGATAACATCTTCCTTGTGTTCATGAAATGTGCGTAACGACGAGAGCAACGCATCACAGTCGGTATCATCAAGCTCCGGAGCCTGTGCGAGATAGCAAAAATCAAGAAGCGCACGGATTGCGGTGACCACGCCACGAGGGACAGAACCAGCAATCACCGCAATGAGATACCTTTGAACATCTCGTTGTGTCCTCCCGGTCACCTGCTTGAGATGTGATATCCCTTCCCCGAAGTGTCGAAAACCCACTGAAGGCTGAAGGATAGAGAAACGGAAGTCGAGCTCTTCGGCTCCCATAATGTTGATCGCCCATTTAACCGCGTGATCCCAAATCTTTTTGTGCCAACCATGCAACGGCTCTGGGGTCAGAAATCTTGCGGGATTTGCCATGCACCAGTCCCGGAAAAATGGGAATGCGACGCCGTTTAAACGAAGCTCTTGCGCGGCTTTGAGATATTGCTGGAGGTCGTCAGGGTGAACCTTGATGCGTTTAAGCTGTTTCAATGTATGGGACTTCGTGCGTAATGGATGTTGGTTCGGGTCTCCAAAGTCCTTGTACATTGCGGTTGTGACGGGTGACGTCTTTCCCCCCACTCCAGCGAGCATGCAGGCCTCTGGCGTGTCAACAATATACGATGCAATGGGCGTGAAGCAAAATCGCAGATTACCGAGAGGATCGTCCATCATTATGCCGAGACGAGCGGCTTCCTTTAGGGGCTGCAGAATGATATCAAGGGATTCATGGATCATTCGATCGGCGAGTAGACTGCGGATACGCCTAGACTTATGAATGAACTTAGGTATCGGAAGAAGCGCGGTGAGGAGGAAAGCATCGGACGACAGCTTGAGACGGGTCGACATGCGGATGTTGGCCAGTCCGAGCAGAAGCGGATGGGCACACCGGTCTCCGACGAGCGCCGAGATGGTCGTCTTGTCTGACGAAAGAATGACGCCGAGGAGGGTAGCTCCATCAGGAAGTTGCGTCTAGTGAGTGAATTCAACATCGACGTATCACGACGATAGGAAAACCCTACCTGCATCTCCCATGCAGCATCCCCTGTCATCCATTCGCTGTAAACACGGACAAGCCGTTCAGCTGTTCGGTAGACGCGCCGGGGAGTGAGGTCGAGTTTGTCATGAAATAGAGGGTGATTGAAAAGCGCCTCTAAGCACTTGACAGGGTCACGGTAAAAGAGTCTGACCGGTGATTTTGTTGGGACCTTTGGTGACAGGATACGACACTGCCATTCCGGTCCACTGGGAAGAAGCTCGATCAGGCCGCGCAACTGACGCGCTGTCCGAAACGAGAGAGGGAGGGCTTTCACCTAAAAAATCAAGCTGTTGCCAGTCTCAGAGGTCGAACAATGGCAAGACTTACCAGTTCAAGGGACATAAAGCAATCAATAGCGGCCATGCTCAGGCCAGATCGCGTCAGCCAAAGTCCGAATTCCCAATCTGCACGAGACGCGAATGGGTAGTAAAGATTCGAATAACGCTCATTTGCGAATTGATCCCGGTCGAAGCGCTCCAAAAATGTAGTTGATTGGTGCGAGAAGATTGCGGCAGCACCTGGAAACTCCTCCACAGTGCCATCGTATGGCTCGCCAGGCTCATCTACATCCATCCCATCCATTTCGTCCGGCGTGACCCAGTCTCCATATGCTTGCGCATGCGGCCGCGGCGAGGGGCTTTTCTTAACACCTTTTTTGGCTTCTTGTTCCATAAGCTCGCCAATTTGAACCAAGCCATCTACCCAACCAAAACAGCGAGAGGCAGGCTGATTCATATGTCGTAGTACTGCATCGTCTGAGGGAAGGATCTTGCTGCAACTGGGACAGCGAGGCATCAACACAACAAGGGGCGTGCGAAGTGCGCCTAAGACTAGTGAGTCACATCAAATTTCGGGTTCGTGATTCAGTGCTTCTGTAAGCACTGAAAACAAAGATACACATTCGGGTACACATATCAGATATATAACTCTACACTGTACACAACCTGAACTCAGTGATATGGTATACCTCGCCGAAGGGGCTATCTTCGTCGACCTCATCCCCCAGCTGCTTCGCGGTTAATAATGTGATGAAGTGATCGAAATAAACATACCAGAACTTGTTGGAATGTCGTGAATTGAGCTGCAGGGTCCGCATAGGCTGCTCGAGGGCTAATTCAGTCGTCAGTCTGAGCCTACAATAACACAATACCAGACAAAAATTGTAGCTCACTCGTACATTGACTTTCCCGAAATACGTCGTCGTAATCCTTGTCGTCCTCTTCAATATACTTGTCGAATTAGTGCGAGCTGGCGACTCGCCTGGCCTTTGATCGCCCCATTGATCAGAATCACTGGAGCCAGGACCAACGAAAGACGACAATCGTGAATGAGAGCGAATTGGAACCGGTCGGGCGCGCGAGAGTTTGCGTGGAAGGCCGTGAAGTGGCGATGATACTGGACCCGGTGTGCTGGGTACGATACCGAATGTTTTGATGTCACCTGGATGGAATAGACCACGTTGTACAGAGTTCTTCATCTGCAGACAATATGATGTCACTCTGAGAATGGACAAAGACGACAATTAAACCAACCTCGAAATTCGCAACCTTTGCCTGCAAGATCATGTCGTCTTCCTCAGATGCAAGCTCTGAGTATCCTCATGGTATGATGTGCTCTCGCTAGTGTGTCGTAACCGGACCAGCTTGACTTCGACTCGGCCGTATTGTCTGAGCATTATCGTTGACCTCCATCGTCCATGTCTGACTTCTCCAGCGCTATGTGTAAAGAAATAGTTAACAAATCAAGGATAAAAGTAGCACGGATCAATTACCTTGCAGCTTTGAGAACGACGGCCCGGGATCATCCTCCAAAATGTCCAAATCATCGGTCTACTCTTCGAGCTGTTGAAGAACAAATGTCAACGGTTCCCGGGTTCTCTCCGCTAGACCAACAAGAGCAGATGACTTCCTCGGAGAGGGCGGCGGTGTTTTGAGAGCTATTATCAGGTGCCGATATTGATCGTAGCGGCGCTATTGCGCCAGTCCCCGACTCCCGGGAGATTTCGGGTTCATGATTAAGCGCTAAGCATTCAGCAACAATATAAGTAAAATGTTTTCGTCAGGCATGGCCAGCGTTCACGACAACTCGCCGCTCTTTCATCAGTATCATTATATCATTATATCTGCCTCCCGCACCTCTTGCTACTCACATTCCTACTGCTCTACAGCTTCGTGCCGAGATTACCAGTTGTCCGACACGCTTTGGACAGTGCGATCCAGAAGCCGAGTCGGTCGATCAC
>JBBPNU010000012.1:0-50603 GCA_038091055.1 Leccinum angustisporum
GTTTACTGCCCGGGGCTTGAGCATTCTCCCGGCGTCTATGTTCTCCTTTGAAGGTGAGGTTTACCTTGAAAATCATAGCCTGCTCACACGGTCACCGGTTAGCTCGGTTCAATCAACTCTTGACGTGCATCAGCAAAACCAGGATTTTGCCATAGTATTCATAGTATTCATAGCATTCTGTAGTTCATCATAGCTTTGCCATAGTCTCCATAGTTGCATAGTTCACATAGAACCAATAGACTATGATTGACTATGATAGACTATGAGCAACATTTTGTCAGACTGGCATAGACTGGAATGTCATTAATTGGGCACACCATATAAATGAACCTTCCATTCATTAATTTACAGAAAAGCTTTCAACAAACTGCTGTAGATCTCATGTCTTCATAGTTCAAAGCTGGCAATGGGCCGTGACTTCGAATCTTCAATAGACTTCTTATTGAAGGTAATAGTAGTACTACACATGCAAGTTCACCAACTTTAAAGATACTACTAACAGTAGTACTACATCTCATCATACCATCACCCTGGCAGCAGGGCCTGTTCCACTGGCATCATTACCTTCAAGTTTGCATCCAAGTTACTAGTATCCCCACTGCCAGTGGCTCTGGTATGATGGTCCCATCACCCGCCTGTTTGAACCACTCAGTCTGGCATCACTGCCATGGTAACTATTCAAGTTCCAATTTTGCCCCGAGGCTGGCCGTGACTGACACGGTGTGTCGTAGTAGGGGCACCCCATCTTGCCGGTATGGTTGCACCGTGACCACTCAAGCTGGCGCCGTTCCATTGTCTGGGCCATCCCGTCACGGTCGTTGCTCCGTCTCGCCACTGTAGTCCAAGTAATACTGGCAGGCGCCGTTGCGTTGCGCCAGTGGTGCAACTTGAACAGCGGTGAATCGATGTCATCTCGTAGTAGCGGTGCCCTCGTCTCGTCAGCTACTATCCCATCATTGCCCTGTCTCGCATTGCATTTTGCAACCAGTAGGTGAGTTGTTGTCATTGTCAAGTCTCCACGTCTTCGTCTTCATCTTCGTCTTGGTCGCCCTGTCCCCGGGCCTCTACCGTGAGTCACGGTGCGTCTCGCCGTTGTGCCATTGCACCAGGCGCCGTTGCGTTGTGGTACAACGACGGCGAGTCGTTCTCGTCCTCGTCCTGGTCGCCCCCTCCTCCACCGTGAGTCACGGTGCCTCGTAGCGGCGCCCCATCTCGTCGGCCATCCCGTGTCTTCGTCCGCGTCTTCGTCTTCGTCCTGATCGTCCCCTCCACCGTGAGTCACGGTGCGTCGTAGCGGCGTCCCCGTCTCCTCGTCCATCACGTAGTCGCCCCGTCTGCCGCGTACGAGGGCGTGAAATGGATTTGTGTGTGTAGTGGGATTTGAGTCGGGTTCACTGGGCGTACATGTAATTGTAGTTGGTTTTGTCGGCTCGAGTCCGGAAATAATCGTATCCCGCAAGAGGATCACGGTCAAGCTGTGGGTTTTGAGCAGTTGGGCGGTGAATTCCATTTACTAACGGAGTACCGCGGATGAGGCCATGCTTGATGGTGGGTAATCTTCGTACTCGTCGTCGAGATCGAACTCGAATCCATCCGCAGAGACGGGCGGCCGGTGACGAGCGTGGGCTGGATGAGGTGGCAGACTATGTACATGTTGGGCGTGCGACATTGAGGAAGATGCCCTGTCGTGAGTGACGGGAAGCTCGCGAGGCAGGTACAGCATGGTACTCGCGGTCGACTTCCGATTTAGTGACGGTGAAGATGTCGTCGAGGAGTAGGTTGCCGAAATCGGATAGATGATGACCCTTCCAGTCTTCAACGCGACCTTCGACGTTGCGTACAGTTTGATTGTTCTGAGCACGTCGCTGTGCCTCGTTGATCTTATCCGTTATGCGCATCGCTGCACCGGAACCAGATTGTAGGTCTTCGAAATGTGGGTAATCGACGTTTAATGCCTGTACTAGGGACTGCAGAGGACGATAAGAACTTCCTGACCAAGAAAAAAGAGATAGATCACTCACATCGAGCCGTCCATCCCGCCCGTCGTCGCCTCGTTTCACCGCTGTGGTTGCAACAGGCGCCGTTGCGTTGTGGTGCAACGACGGCGAGTCGTTCTCGTCTTCTTCCTGATCCTCCACCGTGAGTCACGGTGCGTCGTAGCGGCGCCCCCGTTTTGTCGGCCATCCCGTCGTCACCCCGTCTCGCCGCTGTGGTTGTACCAGGCGCTGTTGCGTTGTGGTGCAACGACGGCGAGTCATTCTCGTCTTCGTCCTGGTCACCGGGTCGCCCCCTCCCTTCACCGTGAGTCACGGTGCCTCATAGCGACACCCCGTCTCGTCGGCCATCCCGTTGTCGCCCTGTCTCGCAATGCTAACTACCCGTGATAGATCAGGAACAGGAATCGAGCGAGACAATGCAAAGCGTCGCACCTTGACGAGGCCGTCGGTTGAATGACGATCCCACAAATCTGATACCAACAACGTAACGTACACCTCGTTGTCATTGCATTCGGCGTGTGCGCAGGAGAGGGAGAGGGAGAGGGAGAGAGAAATGGACGGGACGCGAACGCGTCGTCGTCGTTGTCGTCGCGTTCGGTGTGTGCGTAGGAGATGGATGGGGATGGGGTCCGCCCCGGCTCGTGTGGGACTCTCCAACGATCGAAACCCGGAAATAGTGCTGCGCCAACACGAACCGCGTCCGATGCATGTCTGAATCGTGCGCGGCCAGCAAAACATACCGTACACCTCAGCCGCGGAACGCCTGGCAGTGTGGGCCACCTGGCCACCACTGTCGAACGAAATGCGCGGACTCGGGGTACCACGGGGGGAATGGATATGGGCTGGGTGCAGGCAGAGGTAGAGGCGCTGGCGATGATGCTGCCGTAGTAAGTTGTCGTTGTCGTAGTAATGGGAAATCTGTGATAAAGCAGGGGATGGCGTTGGCGTCACCGTCGATGATGATGAAGACGCGTGGACACTGCTGGGAGAGCCATGATGCGACCCGGACAAAGTCCCAGCTTGCGTTGTCCCCCGTCTCGCATCTACATCCCGCATCTTACCCTTGTCCTTTGCTCTCGTCGACGACCCCGATCGAGATAGTCTGGGCTCGCCTTCATCAACGACATCGGCATTGTCCTCGCTGACAGCTCTTCCCTTCCCCTTCGACCTCGATCTCTCCGCCACCGCTTCCTGTGACCACCCATCTTCGTCTTCAGTCCCGTATCCAGAGCCGTCATGACGTTCTGCATCGGATTCGTTGTCAGCCGGCGATCCACCAAGTTCAAGCTGCTCTTCAACGTCCTGCACCGACCCACTCGCGTGACCAGAAGTCGTATCGCCATCGTCGTCGTCGCCATCATCATCATCGTCATGGCTGCTCGCTCCACCAGCACCAGTACCAACAGCAGCATGAACACTGGGAAAGACAAACTTTTTCGATATCGATTTCACGGGCGACAGCCGAGTCGAAATCATAGGCAATTCTTCCCTGTAGAACTCTCGCGACAACGATGCTGACGAGTCCTGAATCACAGTCGTATCGTAATCGTGGTTATGGATCCGGTTCGCGAGTAGACTCGGCTTCCGTGGTTTCACATAGTAGTTGCGGAGGATACTGAGTGGATAAAAGTGTTGGTACGCGGCGTCCGCTTCTTCCGAGTGGGTCACAATCTGGTCCTCGTGCAGTATGCACGACCAATTCGAGGATAGAAGGAGAGGGATGGGATGTGGACGCGTCGTCGTCGTCACGTTCGGCGTGTACGCGGGAGAAGGATGGTGAGAGGGAGAGGGAGAGGGAGGGGACGCGAACGCGTCGTCGTCGTGGTCGTCGCGTTCGGTGTGTGCGCAGGAGAGGGAGAGGGATGGGACACGGATGGGACGAGGACGGCTAGTCGTCGTCGTATTTGTCGTCGCGTCGTCCCCGAGGCGGCGCGTTCCTCATGTATGCAGGAGAGGGAGGGGTTAGGTCGGCAGAGCGGCGAGGAGGGGATGGGGACGGGGACGGGGACGGGGACAGGTCGAGGACGGGGGTGTTCACGTCGTGTCGTTCGTGGTGGTGGTGCCGGTGAGTCCGATTCGTCGTCGCGCCACATCGCTCGTTGGCAGCTGTATAGTATACGCGGGCTTGTGAGCGACTGGCGACGTCATTTGGTGCGCCAGAATAGCCACATACCTTAAGGGAGGTGCGATGAGCGAACGAGAGGACTAATGACAACAAAGTCACGGAGAGAACCAGAACACGCCTTCATCCGGATGCGTCGTGTCGGAACGACTTCTAGAGTCGTAAATTTTCTAAAACCCGAGCACCGTGACTGTATTTTGGAACAACAGACGAATAGACAATAATACGATAAATGTGAGATGATACAAAAAGGGTAGAAGGATTCCTACAAAACAATGTATATACGTTTCTTTGTGCATTGCGCCGGAATTCAACCAGTTCAGTCCATCGTGAGTCACGGTGCGTCGTAGTGGTGGCCCCGTCTCGCCGCTGTAGTTGTAACAGGTGGTGCACTGGCAACCGACGGCGAGTCGTAGTCGTCTTCGTCCTGGTCGCACGCTGCGAAGGGAGACTGAAGATGATGGCCTAAGCCAAGGGTGAAAGTATCCGAGCCAAGTTGGTGAGCAGGGAAAGGCGACGTGGTCGACGAAACGACAGAACGACGGTCATCATCCTCATCTGGTGGCCCCGTCTCGTCGTCCATCCCGATCCCGTCGTCACTGGCACCCCGTCTTGCCGCTGTGGTTGTACCAGGCGCCGTGGCATTGTGGTGCAACGACGGCGAGTCGTTCTCGTCTTCGCCTTCGTGCTCGTCCTGGTCGCCCCCTCCCTCCACCGTGAGTCACGGTGCCTCGTAGCCGCGCCCCCGTTTCGTCGTCCATCCCGTCATCGCCTCGCCGATATCTGCATACCTTGGCAAATCGACGGTTGTAGAACAGATTCTCCATGACAAACAAATTCATGCAAGTCACTTTAGCCTTGCCCGATCCATTGTCCTTGGTCTGCTTGAACGTTAACTTATAGCAACCGAAGACTTTAGCCAGTAACGTCGGGTGCTATTCACAACGTCAGATAAATCATGCCTGCGTACGTTTCCATTGACAGCAGACGCCATGTAATCAAAGTAGGCGGGAGCAAAAAGTTTCCATTGTTTGCAACTCTGGGCGGGAAAGCTCTTTTGCGATGAACCGGTCGTCTAGAACCCAAGGTTAAAAACAAAAACAAAAACACAACGCAAATCGGTCCAGACCTCGAGCCCTCTAGAAGACCTTCTTCCCCTCACTGTCCGTCCCGGAGGTGGAGATAACAGCTTCCCTCCAAACGGAGGAGACGAGGATTCACCAGCCACCCTTGGCCCCCTCTCTTATCCGAGGATGCTCTCCTGGATGCGCCCTGAGAATCGATAGATGACCCTCCTGGCATTCTCGTTGCATATTTCCCCTTCCTTCAAACGACCTCGGCGCCGCGTTTACCGCATAACCAGATTCGAAGTCAAACGTAGAAGGTTTCCTGGTTAATTCGTGTCTGTGCCGCTTGCTAATGGTATTGCGTGGCATAGTGAGCCTTGATGTATTCATGTTCGGCAGGGTCGTAGTAAGGTCCTCCTGCTCACTCTCTGAAACGGTGGGAGGAGCAAACGCAGTCTTGGCCAGTTCTTCGATGCCTGTAGTAGGGATAACGTCTTGATAGCCCGCGATAAGCTCTGTCACACTGGGTTGCTGCAATACGCGGCGAGGGAGGCGAGAAACACGGGAGGGGGGCGACTTTGATCAGCCCTCTTCGCATGTAAACCTTATCAACTCCTAGTGACGAAAGAGACGAAACTGGTTAACTTACCTGTTTACTACGGCAAGGCGACACCGGTTCGTCTTTCGAGGCTCTGATCGTCGAATCACTGTCTGGGTGTGATGGTTTCCGCGAACGGGCTCGGAAAGTCATAAATTTTCTGCCACATCGCCCGCATAGAACTGAACGCAGACACCCAGCGTCCCAAACGACGGTGGCTCGAAGACGACGGGGGGTAAGAGAGACAAGAGGTGGTGGTGAGACGGTAGATACCATTTTGAGCGAACTTGGGATAGCCCGCGTCTTCGTCGCCCCCGTCTCGTCGGCCATCCCGTCGTCGCCTCGCCGCTGTGATTGTACCAGGCATCGTTGCGTTGCGGTGCAACGACCGCACAAGCGAACCTTCTTGCCCACTTTATCCACGAGCTGGCTGAATTCCGTCGATCGAGGAACCTGGATGACGAAGATGTCATCTTGGAAATGAACTTTGACTTTCACAGATGGAGAGGTAACCGTTCATCGATATGGAACATTTGCGACCTCGCTTGTCAGAGTCCTGATCCCGTGAACGAAGATGCACTGGGTGTTATCGGTGATGAGCCATTGGGTAACTCATCCGATGAATCACGGGTGGGTTGGCTCGGAGCCACTACCCTCCTTGTTTTCCACTGTCGTGCCCGGCGAACGATGCGTCCAGGCGGTAGCTGGCATAGTGGGTGGGGATGTTTGTGCAACATCGCCGCTATGGTTGTACCAGGCGGCGTTGCGTTGTCGTTTTCGCCTTCGCCCTCGTTTCGTCGGCCATCCCGTCGTCGCCTCGCCGCTGTGGTTGTACCAGGCGCCGTTGCGTTGTGGTGCAACGACGGCGAGTCGTTGTCGTCTCTAGCGACGCCCCCGTCTCGTCGGCCATCCCTTCGTTGCCCTGTCTCCCATTGTGATTGCACCAGGCGCCGAGTCCTTTTCGTTGTCAAGTCGTCGTCCACGTCGTCGTCTTGATGCCTTTACTTAGGGACTGCAGACGACAATAAGAAGTTGCTGACCAAGTAAAAAGGGATAAATCACTCACATCAAGTAACAGTGGATACTTCAATAAGTCGTTTGCAACAGAGCACTCTTGCGATGTAAGGGGAGGGGGAAGGATGGGGTTGGCTCGAAAATATCGGAGGGTAAAAGGTCGACAAGAGGTGCTAACGACCTATGATAGGTCAGGGACATGAACCGAGCGAGACAATGCAGGGCGTCGCACCTTGACGAGGCCTGAATGACGATCCCACAAATCTGATACCAACAACGTAACGTACACCTCGTTGTCGTTGCATTCGGCGTGTGCGCAAGAGGGAGGACGCGTCGTCGTCGTCGCGTTCGGCGTGTGCGCGGGAGAAGGAAGGGAAGGGGGGGACAGGGACAGGGACAGGGACAGGGAGAGGACGCGAACGCGTCGTCGTCGTTGTCGTCGCGTTCCTCGTGTATGCAGGAGAGGGAGGGGTTAGGTCGGCAGAACAGCGAGGAGGGGACGAGGACGGGGACAGGTAGAGGACGGGTGTCACGTCGTGTTGTTCGCGGTGGTGGTGCCGGTGCGTCCGAGTCGTCGTCGCGTCGCGGTGCCACATCGCTCGTTGGCAGCTGTACAGGTTTGTGAGCGACTGGCAACGTCATTTCAAGGTGTGCCAGAATAGCCACATACCTTAAGGGAGGTGCGATGGGCGAACGAGAGGACTAATGACAACAAAGTCACGAAGAGAACCTCTGAGAACACGCCTTGAATCATCCGTCGCGTCGGAACGACTTCTAGCGTCGTAAACTTTCGAAACCCCGAGCACCGTGACTGTATTTTGGAACAACAGACGAATAGACAATAATACGATAAATGTGAGATGAGACAAAAAGGGTAGAAGGATTCCTACAAAACAATGTATATACTATACGTTCCTTTGTGCATTGCGCCGGAATTCAACCAGTTCAGTCCACCGTGAGTTACGGTGCTTCGTGGTGGCGCCCCCGTCTCCTCGTCCATCCCATCGTCTCGCCGCTGTGGTTGTACCAGGCGCCGTTGCGTTCTCGTCTTCCTCGTCCTGGTCGCCCCCTCCCTCCACCGTGAAGTTAACGGAGAGACGAGACGAGACTCACCAGACTTCCCTTTTCCGTCTCTTGATCGATGATGGTCTTGAACTCCTTCAATGCCTGCTCTGGATCATCATCTTTCTTGGCTGTTTTTTTATAGAACAGTTTTGAACCAGGCAGGCAGGAAGAGAAGACCAAAGTGAAACGCACATTTTGCGGACATGTTCTCGACATCTTCCCTCCCCGACTCAGTAGCGTCGTTGTTATATACAGTCAGCTCAGTCGCAGGGAAGCTGTAATAACTCACAAATAACTCAGGACATGGTGACTTGAGTTCGTCCGTGAGGTTCACATTGTCCGAAGTATCCACATTGACGACTCCCCATGTTGACGAATATTCAGACACTGATCGACTGTCCGGCATGAACGCTTCGCCGCCATCCGTAACCTTTGGTTCACGGGATGTCCGCTTCTCCGTTCAAGATTTCGTGAGCATCTCGCGATATTGCGGTGAACTGAAGATGTACGCCATCAGAATATGGAAAGAAAAGAATGTGATGAGAAACTTACTTGAGTGCGAGAGCAATGATGGACGTAGGGTTCGTCAGTCCGAAACGACCATCGATGAATCCTGAATATATGCTCCGAATCGTTGAATGGATCTTCGTTGTCGAATTCTATGCGCTTCAAGGGGAGCCGGGGCGGCCACAGTCCAGAAAAGTGCCCAAAGATCGATTTGCGTGGAAGATCTTCCAGCGAAAGTGTCAGTGTCAGTGGTGTCGGCGATGCATTTGTTTCTAAAAGAGGAGAGGGCAAGAATGGAGAAGGCGGGCAAGATCGTTGTGGAGTGGAAGGTGATAATGACGGGGTGGAGGTAGGAGGAGCAGCTGACCCCGTTTCCTGTTCTGGAAGTGGTTCTTCGGACGTGACTGGATCCTGTGAGACGGTGGCAGCAGGTAGTGTCATGGATTGCTCTGGAGACGACGACTCAGTATCTTTGCCAGTGGCTTTGCATCCGTCATCCGTCATCCGTCATCTCCACCTTCATCATCAGCCTCACTTGAACTATCACTGGCAGACTCGTCGGATTCGTCCTTGACCGCATCTTTGATGCTTTCCAGAACTCCTTCTACCTAGGCAAGAGAAGACGCGACTGGGCGTACTTTGCGTCCGCGGATGACAGCATGCCGTCGATTAGCCCTCTCGATCTCCCGACTCAAACGTTCAAATCGCCTCGCGAGGCCCGAAACCCTCAACCCGGCTCCTGGGGAGGTCACCTGAATGTTGACTTGGGTGCGTGACTCGAGGGGGGTCGTGGTTGTGTCGCATCCCTGCTCAGCCCTCTAAAAAACCTTCTTCCCCTCACTGTCCGTCCCGGGGGTGGAGATAACAGCTTCCCTCCAAACGGAGAAGACGAGGGTTCACCAGCCACCCTTGGCCCCTTCTCTTATCCAAGGATGCTTTCCTGGACGGGCCCCGAGAATCGATAGATGACCCCCCTGGCATTCTCGTTGCATATTATCCCCTTCCTCCAAACGACCTCGGCGCCGCGTTTACTGCATAACCAGATTCGAAGTCAGACGTAGAAGGTCTCCTGGTCAGTTCGTGTCTGTGCCGCTTGCTAATGGTATTGCGTGGTACAGTGGGCCTTGATGTATTCATGTTCGGCTGGTTCGTAGTAAGGTCCTCCTGCTGACTCTCTGAAACGGTGGGGGGAACAATTTTCTTCTGTGCCTGTAGCAGGGATGACGTCTTGATAGCCCGCGATAAGCTCTGCCACACTGGGTTGTTGCAATACGCGGCGAGGGAGGCGAGAAACACGGGGAGGGGGACGTTCCACTTCGGGTTCACTTTGATCAGCCTTCTTTGCCTGTAAACCTGATCAACTCCTAGTCACGGAAAAGACGAAACTGGTCAACGTACCTGTTTACTACGGCGAGGCGACACCGGTTCGTCTTTCGGAGCTCCGATCGTCGAATCACTGTCTGGGTCTGATGGTTTTACCGGAGTCGTGAGATCTACAGCCGCTACGCTTTGTATCTCTTCATCGCTTCTCGGTAGAACCGTTTTCTCCGCGAATTTTTCCATCTCCAGCTCTGCCTCCGACGATGTACTCGAGATCGATGATTCGCCCGTTCGTCGTCTCCCACCACTCGGCCCCCCTTCCTCCGCCTCCGAAACAATCGCGGAAGGTATGTGCGATTCCCCGAACGGACTCGGAAAGTCGTAACCTTTCTGCCACATCGCCCGCATAGAACTGAACGCAGACACCCGGCGTCCGCCCTTTTCAACGTTCCGCGGCCTGGGAAGCTTGCCAAAGTTTGCCTGTCAGGCGACGATGCGGTCTTGTCTAAACGAACGGATTTGGTTGAGAGCAAGCCTGTCCATGGGTGAGGAACTCCAGATATACTTTATTGATGAGTTGAGTGATCTCCTATCGCTCCGCCTCCGCACGTGAAATGAGATTGTTGATGTCCGTCTTGAGTTTTTCGTCGTATTTTTCTTCGCCGGTAGAGGCATCGATGTTGATCAGCTTGAGATCGTCTACCAGTGCGGTGTACCATGCAGTGTTTCGCCCATGCAGCCTCTCGAAATCAGCGTTCTTCAGTTCGAGCTGGAGTTCGGGCCGGATCCGAATACGCATCACAGGGTAAACGATCTCGTGCAGCGGCACGGGATCCGTTTGGAACCGCAAAGCCATTCTCCTTGAGGTGAAATATCTAATATGGTGTTAATAAATAAACATTGTGTTGACATCCGGCTTACTGTACGAGCTGGACGTCCGCAGGATAAAAATGAAGTTCGACGAACTTGGCAAACGAGTATCGCTGCATTTCCTCTGAGATGAGTATGAATGGTGTCGCCGATCCGCAGACCCGACATGGGCTCCAAGTAGTGATCATATCCGGGGCGGGGTAGATGTTCTTCGATTTGATTTGTCCGTCCCATTGTTCGACAGCTACAGCCAGTCTCGTGTTATTGTGCACGAATACCTGGCAATGTCGCGCGAGAGGTTGGCTGCAGCCTTTCCAGCACATACCGCTTTAGGATCAAGGAAGTGTACCAACACATTGTGCACGGCTTTTTCGATGAATTGGCCAAGGTAAAATGCGATGTAGTGCAAGTCGGGGGCAAGGCATGAGCGTCGAATTCCAAATTCTTCGGTAGCAACTGTGTACCGCTATAGAGAAATGCATTGGTATTTCTCGACGACGAAATCGTCGGCATGCTTGCGCAGGTATATTCGACGTTGCTCTTCATGACGGTACTTGACGAAACTAAGCTGAGATTCCAAGGCAATGTCTGTCGTAGTCTTCAGAAGAACTGGTTCGATAAGAACTTGCCGACCAAGAAAAAAGAGCTAGATCACTCACATCAAGCCGTCCATCCCGTCGTCTCCCCGGCTTGTCGCTGTGGTTGTACAAGGCGCCGTTGCGTTGTGGTGCAACGGAGTACCGCGCGCATTGCTCTGGCAGTTGATCTGGTTGAGGACTTTCTTGACGAGCAAAGCTGCCCACGTGTGCGAGGTGTGAGTAGTCACGACTTTGTGGAGCGGTTCATGCCGAGCCGCCTTCGAGGTAGTGGACATGAGGAGACCTGTGTTCATCGCCACTGCGACGTCCTATCATTAATCGGTTTCGTTGATTAGTCCAAACGAAAAAAAAGGTACGAGACGATGATACGTACACCCAAATCCCATGGGTTGACATGTAGAGCCTGAGCCATATGTTGACTGATGCCCATGAACTCGCTCAAAACGAGGGGTGATCGATTGGTACGTTCTTGTGCGATAATAAATTCCATAGAGGTCGTGTTCATGCCGTCACGTAGTGGCGTAATGACTCCCAGATCTGCAACAGAAAGAAGAGCATAGAATTCGTCCTTCTTGAGTGTTTGGTGGCTACACGAAACCCAAAAAGGTTAGCGCGCGAAACACGACAAGAGATGCAACGGAACAATGTATAAGACACGAGAAGCGAAGGACGTACTAATGATGAACGGGTATGAAATCTAGACTTCCGTATTCTCCATTGATATGCGAGACCAACTCCGATATTTGACGTTCCAACTTGGGAGAATCAGAGAGCGAAGGCGACGTCACTTGCATGAGCACGACCTGGCCCTGCCATTCGGGGTAATCATGCAAGAGTTTCTCGAATGCACGAAGCTATATAATCATCAGCAAGTTGCATCTTGGCAGGGAAGAGCACGAAGCACAGAGGCGACAGACAGACCTTGTGCAAAACCCCCTTGACAACGTCCAGCTTGTCTCGTCCGACGATGATCTTTTTGTCCGCATAGAGCGCTCGGAGGGACTCCAACTTTGGTTGAATACCGGGCCTCAACGTGTCGTTCGGCATCGATGCCGACCGGACAACGAGAAACCGTAACAATGTGTCCTTGCACATCGATTCCAATGTATTTCTTGTTGGAAGAGTGGGACAAGTTACTGCGATCAGAGGTCGAGTGCGTGCTGGTATATCAATCGGAGGACGAGTCGGTCGGACTGGTCGAGGGGAAAAACGGGTGGTCGTTTCATATCCACAAACGCGGACGCAAGTGGACGTGAAGTGACGGGTGTACGAGTAAGTTTGGAAACAGACCAAGTTGGCACCGAGCATCCCATCCAGAATCTCTCTGCGGCCTAACATACCCATCAGATCAGGCAAGGACAGGCAAACTAGCAGCCAACTTACGCGGCAAACATCTAAATACCTTGGGAATGGGGTGTGAACGAAAAGACCAATGATTCTGTGCAGTATGATCCAGATGTTCAGAATTCGTGCAGGGATGCCGCGTGACACGGACTCACACGTCGGTCCCTTTCTCACCCACGGCACTCCGCAAAAGCTTTGGAACGAGGAGAAGATGGTAATCATGTACCCAAATCAGGTCACCTGGTTGAAGAACTGAGGCGATCCGCTCGGCGAAAGCCCGATTTGCCTATCAATTACCATGAGATCTCAAAGCTGGTAATCTAGTGATAAAGACGCACTTGTTCGTAGTGCACCCAGTGTGCATCTGCCGACGCATACTCCGTAGCAACGTCCTGCCAGAGCAGATAGTGGAACAACGGCCAAAGCGGCGAGTCGTTGTCGTCCTCGTCCTCGTCCTCGTCGCCCTCCCTCCACCGTGAGTCTGTCTCGTCGCCCATCGCCCTTCCCCCGTCTCGCCGCTGTGGTTACACCAGGCGCCGTTGCGTTGTGGTGCAACGGCGGCGAGTCGTCTGCGTCTTCGTCCTCGTCCTGGTCGCCCCCTCCCTCCACCGTGAGTTACGGTACCTCGTAGCAGCGCCCCATCTCGTCGGCCATCCCGTGTCTTCGTCCGTGTCTTCGTCTTCGTCCTGATCGCCCCCTCCACCGTGAATCACGGTGCCTCGTGGCGGCGCCCCCGTCTCCTCGTCCATCACGAGGTCGCCCCGTCTCGCCGCTGTAGTTGTACCAGGCGCCGTTGCGTTGTGGTGCAACGACGGCGAGTCGTTCTCGTCTTCGTCCTGGTCGCACGCTGCAAAGGGAGACTGAGGATGATGGCCTAAGCCAAGGGTGAAAGTATCCGAGCCAAGTTAGTGAGCAGGAAAGGCGACATAGTTGACGAAACGACAGAACGACGGTCATCATCCTCATCTGGTGGCCCCGTCTCGTCGTTCATCCCGATCCCGTCGTCAATGGCACCCCGTCTTGCCGCTGTGGTTGTACCAGGCACCGTGGCATTGTGGTGCAACGACGGCGAGTCGTTCTCGTCTTCGCCTTCGTGCTCGTCCTGGTCGCCCCCTCCCTCCACCGTGAGTCACGGCGCCTCGTAGCAGCGCCCCCGTTTCGTCGTCCATCCCATCATCGCCTCGCCGATATCTGCATACCTTGGCAAATCGACGGTTGTAAAACAGATTCTCCATGACAAACAAATTCATGCAAGTCACTTTAGCCTTGCCCGATCCATTGTCCTTGGTCTGCTTGAACGTTAGCTTATAGCAACCGAAAACTTTAGCCAGTAACGTCGGGTGCTATTCACAACGTCAGATAAATCATGCCTGCGTACGTTTCCATTGACAGCAGACGCCATGTAATCAAAGTAGGCGGGAGCAAAAAGTTTCCATTGTTTGCAACTCTGGGCGAGAAAGCTCGTTTGCGATGGACCGGTCGTCTAGAACCCAAAGAGAAAAAACCAAAACCAAAAACACAACGCAAATGGGTCCAGACCTCGAGCCCTCTAGAAGATCTTCTTCCCCTCACTGTCCGTCCCGGAGGTGGAGATAGCAGCTTCCCTCCAAACGGAGGAGACGAGGGTTCACCAGGCACCCTTGGCCTCCTCTCTGCCGACATGTTTTTACCGAGGCGGATGACGAGGAAGGGCGCGGGAGGTTGGGAAAGGCGAGATGTCGTGTGGCGAGATGAAGAGGTGATAGAAGGCGCGGGACAGCCGGAGGAGCGGAAGAGAGGAAGAGCAGAAGAGCGGGACGTGGGACGTGGGATGAGGTGGGCGTGGTAGGAGCGGGGTAATGAGAGAGCGGGATATGAAACGAGACGGGCGCGGTAGGACATGGAGAGGCC
The DNA here is from genome assembly GCA_038091055.1 of Leccinum angustisporum. Lineage (NCBI taxonomy): Eukaryota > Fungi > Basidiomycota > Agaricomycetes > Boletales > Boletaceae > Leccinum > Leccinum angustisporum. Next base: position 14,394 of record JBBPNU010000012.1, read on the forward strand.
GGAGATCCGGTAGGAGGGGGAGAGTGGGCAAAGCTAAGGAGGGTGAGGGTGAGACGGGCGGGGTGACGTGAGGGCGCACGAGGAGTCCTATTATCCCGCTGCCGCTGCGTCGTTGTCGTCCCACTGTCTTTCCGTCGTCGTGCCATCGTCATCGCCCTGTTCTACCGTTGGCTGAATGCAGAGCCGGAAAGTAGAGTGGGGTAATGGGTGTGGGTTCTCCTAATGAGCTCAGTCAGAAGATGCTCGCGGAGACAAGGAAAAACAAGGACTTACCGATCCAACATGTCGATGCACCATGGACGGTAGAAGGATAAACTAGAATGGCGCAGTACGATAGGTCCCAGTCGGGAGATTAAGTAGGAGGGGGAGAGTGGGCAAAGCAGAGGAGGAGGAGGGGTGAGGGTGAGAGGGCGCACGAGGAATCCCATTATCCCCACTGCCGTTACGTCGTTGTCCTACCGATGTCCTACCGCCATCGTCCCATGATCGACGTCGCCCTGTTCCATCGTTGGCTGAATGTAGAGGGTAGAGTGGGATGATGACTTACCAATTCCTCCTCCTCTTTCTTGTCACCGTTTACTGTGGGCGCTTTCTCATCATCTTCTCCTTCTTCCTCTTGGGGTTTTGCAAGGGACCTTGCCAGTGATATCCATGGTCGCAGGTGCTGCCGGCGTGAGGCCGCGAAGGAAGATGCGGGATTTCTCACGACAATGTGACATGTGACGCTATCGTTCTTGGGTACTGATCTAGTAGGATACGAGTCCAGAAATAACACACGTTGGTAAAAATTGTTCATACAGCACAAAACGGTGTAAACTAGGTAGAACCGCGGCATAATGCAAAGAACATCTCCTTGTCCGAATACTTATTAAGCCAAAATTCTTCGACTAGTGCGCGGCTGTTGGTGGAAGATAGGCGCTTATTTGCAGCCTTACCGAATCGTGGGACTAGACCTGCGGGCGATCGAAGTTGTTCGAGAGGAATAATATCTCCCAGGTATGCACCGTTTGCCCTTTTTGCACGTCGGAGAACGTGCATAGACGTGGCCAAATCGTATTCACTGCCTCCTTGAGGAACGATGTCGAACCGTCGCACGTAAACGAGGAATCTCCGGGACCACCACGGTCTTTGACCATGAGGCGGTATGGGGCGGAAGATCAGTCGGAGCTCCCCGACGCAATGACCTGCGCGAGAGTAACATGAGATAAATTCATAGTCAAAATTCTTCACTCACCTGAAAGCCCAGATTGTGGCCACGTTTGGCCAGGATCTACGTTATAAATCACCGAATCGAAACGACCGTACTTCCAAGAAGAAGACGGCGGGGATGCAATGACAGATTGGGCGGGATTCAAGTCACTGTTGGTGTGAAAAGGGGCCTGTTGAAGTCGTACCGAATGCCAAACAGCAAGGTCCGAAAACGGAAGACGACAATCTGGAGTCGATACGCGTGGCCCGCCAACTGAGTGTAGCGCGCTTGAACTTTCTCGTTGAATATAATCGCCAAGGGCGGCACGGAGATCAGGAATTTGAAAGTCTGTGGCGACCTTATCGAGAGAAACCCGATTGACTTTAGGAGTTCTGGCGAGGTTCATTGCGGTGCGACCACCAATGAAAGAGCGGGGCGGATAGGGAACCGAAGCGAGGGTCGAAGACGACAATTCGTCTGCCTTGGCGAAGTAGTCGGTGGGGGAACGTTTTGGTTGACCAAGTCTTGCAACAGATTGGAACAGACAAGCATCACCATGATCAAAGTTGACCGTAGAGGAATCCGCTTCCTCAGTTTGGATGTCATCCTCGTCATCTTTTCCATCAACATGCGCAACAACTTCTAGCTCTCGGAGGGACGTTGCGAGCTCAAACCTGGAACATTTTTCAAGGCGGTCGAGGTACCTACATATCTGTGGATCGACGTCCACGTTATTGCTGGAACGTGCTGGATCTTTTATCATCAGAATGTGTCCATGCTCCGTGACGTCCGCAGTCCACTGCATTGGCACACCGGAGTCCCGGATAGAGGGAACCACATTTTGCAGCAGCTCAAGTTTGGGAATATACCAATTCGTGATGATTTCCTTCTTTCCTCGTCGACCTCCAGCCTTGATAACGTGGGCCTTGTGTTCGTGGAAGGTACGTAACGATAGCTCCAATGTGCTGCAATCGTTGTCGTCGAGCTCGGGAGCTTGCGCAAGGTAGCAGAAATCAAGTAATGAACGGATTGCGATGACTACACCTCGGGGTGCACGGCCGGCAATGACTGCAACAAGATATCTCTGCGCATCTCGTTGCGTTCGTCCGGTAACCTGCTTGAGGTGGGAGATGCCTTCTTTGAAATGGCGAAACCCAACAGACGGTTGAATGACCGAATAACGGAAATCGAGTTCATCGGCACCAACGATATTGATTGCCCACCTAACCGTGTGGTCACAGGGTCAGTAGAGTTCAGCGCCAACAATAGTCGGCACTCACTTTATCGCGTGGTCCCATAGTTTTTTGTGCCACTCGTGGAGTGGCTCTGGAGTAAGAAACCTTGAGGGCTCCGCCATTGGCCAATCTCGGAAAAAGGGGAGGGCGACACCGTTTAAACGACGCTCTTTCGCTGCGACCAGATATTCTTGAAGGTCGTCCGGATGAACCTCGATCTGTTGAAGTTGCTCCAGTGTATGAGCTTTGGTGCGGAGGGGGTGCTGGTCAGGATCGCCAAAATGTTTGTACATCGCGAGCGTGATAGGGGAGGTCTTCCCACCCACCCCCGCGAGCATAGTACTAGCCTCCGGCGTGTCTACAATGTACGAGGCAAGCGGTGTGAAGCAAAACCTAAAACCAACTATCAGACAATCAAATGAGATAAGCAGGGAAAGGAAAACCTAAGATTCCCCAAGGGGTCGTTCATCATCAAACCAAGGCGTGCTGCATCCTTTAATGGCTGCAGGACAATGTCGAGTGACTCGTGTACGATCCGGTCGGCCAGGAGACTGCAGATACGTTTGGACTTGTGAATGAACTTGGGGATTGGAAGTAATGCAGTCAGGAGAAAAGCATCTGAGGATAGCTTGAGACGAGTTGATAATCGAATATTTGCGAGTCCCAACAGCAGTGGATGGGCGCACCGATCACCTACGAGCGCGGAGATATTCGTTTTATCTGACGAGAGAACAACACCGAGGAGAGTAGCTCCGTGAGGAAGCTTACTCTATGAATTTGATTTGATATCGTGAATCAGGGATGACGGTACCGCAAAGATGACTTACTTGCATATCCCATGCAGCATTCCCACTGATCCATTCACTGTACACGCGAACAAGACGTTCCGCGGTTCGGTAGACACGGCGAGGGACGAGGGTGAGTTTATCATGGAATAACGGATGATTGAACAGAGCCTCCAGACACTTAACCGGGTCACGGTAAAACAACCGGACTGGTGCCTTCGTCGGAACCTTGGGTGAAAGAATGCGGCATTGCCATTCGGGTCCGCTGGGAAGAAGTTCCACGAGTCCGCGCAATTTCTGAGCCGTGCAAAAAGAAATGGGGAGGGCCTTGACCTGGAGATGTGAACCTTCGTCACTGTTACCAGAAAGTGAGTGATAGTAAAACTTACCAGTTCGAGTGATAGAAGACTATCTATAGCGGCCATACTCAGGCCGGATCGCGTCAACCATAGCCCGAGCTCCCAGTCTGCGCGGGATGCGAACGGATAATACAAGTTAGTACGACGCTCGTGTGAGAATTTGTCCCGATCAAAGCGGTCCAGAAACGAGTTCTGTTGCTGTGCGAAGACAGCAGCAGCGCCGGGAAATTCTTCGACTGTGCCTCTGTACAGTTCGGGGTCAGGTAAATTTATTTCCATTTCCATTTCCTGGTCCTGTGCGTTCCATTCTTCAGTCGGTTGCCAGTGGGTAGGCACAGGTAAGTTTGGGCCCCTCCGAATATTGTTTTCTTCCGAATCTTGTGCAAGAAGCTCACCGATGTGGACCAGGTTGTCGACCCAGCCAAAGCAACGGGAAGTCGATTGGTTCATGTGTCGCAAGACCGCATTGTCGGAAGGGAGAATTTTACCACAGCTGGGACAGCGAGGCATGTGTGACGGTGCGTGCGAATCAAGCTCATTGAATCGTTTTCAGAACCACTGAGTAACTTATTACTTCACACAGTCACATAGTCACTCAGGTATTATATGTCTTCGCTCCCTGCCTCCCTCGCTCCCTCTCCCTCGCTTTTTGGCACCTCTCATCGTGCTGTACAACACGGACAAGCTAACGCGGATTCCTTTAACGAAGAAACACCGGAAAATCAACTCGAGCTCTTGGTGAGTACAGTGAGTACTTGGATCCGGTCATCGCTTTCTGAGTGCATCGCAGTCGCTAAGCTACCTAAGTGAACCATCCGCTCCGTACCTCCACTTGGAGGTCGCTCGCGCAAGGCGAGCGGTTTTGCGGGCACAGATGCGCCTTGCCAACTGCGAGGTTCTGGAGCATGTATCACGCACGAAGCTCAGTCGTTTGAAAGTCCAACATTTTCAAAAAGCCATCGAGGTGGCCAACACCAATGTTGGGCAATGTTGTGATACCATTCGCCACACGGGGCGCCCTCTCTATTCCACGAGTATATTTCTACGACAATATCGGCGACGTAATCGTGACACCAGTAAGTAGATCAGTTTATTTGCCGAAGTCTACCTCCCAACTGTGCAATGTTCAGGTCGTATCACTATCGACGACGCTCGTGATGAGGAGTTCTTTGTGGATCTACGGTAGACCTGTCTCATCGCCTTTTTCTTTGTTTTCTCTTGCTCTGAACTGGTTGATTCAATTCTGGCGCAATGTTCAAAGGAACATATATATATTCTTTTGTAGGAGACCTTCTACTCTTTGTGTATCATCTACCCTTCGTCGTATTATCCTGTGTACTGTATATTCCTTTGTTGTCCCAAAATATAGTCAATTCGTCTGTCGTCGAGAATATTTCGTTATCTATGTCATCGTAGCGGCGCCCGCGCCAGTCCCCGATTCCGACAAAATGAGAGACGTCAAACATTTCATTGTTTTCAACTGACCTCAGGCTCCTTCCCAACCGATGAGTATGAGGGCCCCGGGGGCTTCTTAAGGTTTGCGGTCTTTTAATTCTGTACATCGCCTGTCCCCGGGCCCCAGGGTCCCCGGTGTTTCGCAGGGCGGTGCTGAGATAACGCGAACTGTTCAATATCTCGAGGACGCGCAGTATCATCATGTGCCGTACTTGTTAGTCAACTTGAATGTCAGTCCGAACCATGGAGAACCTTCATCGCCGTACGGCAAGCATACTTCCGTTGTGGATGTTCAAGAGTGATAGTGTTCATGTGAACACTCTATCTTCGCTCTGGAATGAAGTGTTGGAATCCATATGTAGTTCAGGAGGCCGGTGTTCACAATCACGAACCAAATCTTGTTACGTTGATTCGGGGGACTTGGCGTGGCAGCGCCGTTATTTATAACTCGGTAACTATAACCGGACGCAAGGCTGCCTAGTAAAAAGTCCCTTCGGTCCCATTTGCAGCCTGCGAGTGCCTGTTAAACAGTTACATGGTCATGGCAAGCCGAGATGATGCAACCATCTTGCACACCCTCGCAAAACGTAGGTCCTCAGATCTTCAAAGTGCATGTCTGATTCCCGTCCTCGTCCTCTTGTCAGGCGTCTTTGCCGGTCTGACATTAGGCCACATGAGTCTTGACCAAACTTAGCTCTACGCCTCAGCCTATCTGCGGTACACCGTCAGTATATCCCTCGACGCTACCCCCTTTATCTCAGACTATCGTAGCGGCGTAGTCCGAGAATGCCTCTGCTGCGTCGAGTTGCCATTCATATGGCTGATTATTACAGCGCTCGAGGCACGCATTTATCAATGCCTGGCGAGTAATCACGCTGTGATAGGCTGATGTGTGTGCTGCCGAATCACGAGAGTTCTGTAGGTTGATATATGATATTTTTTTCTCTTCTGAATGAGTAGCCAGCCTCGAAACGAGTGTGGACATGAGCTATGCCATGGGCCCGGGGTATACATGAAATGAATGACGAGAGTTAGCACAACCACGAAATTATTCCTGGACCCCTTTAGGGTTCCAGGTTTGTCGGATTTTTCTCCTACTGGTCGTCGGTCTTTGGCCCCATTCAGTAATTTGCTTAGTCAGTTGTTTACGTGTGGCGTGTGAATCGCAAGGACGTGTCCACAGCTCGCCACTGGGACGTCACGCGTCACGGTACTCTTACACAGTTCTCCTATCGATCTAGTTCGTGCTGACTGAGTTGGCGGAACCGGGGTCCAGGGATGCCCGTAGGGCCGTGATATATTATTTGTTACCCCGTGCTACATAACTATTTACCCTGGACACAAAATGCATTTATAGGGATGGGCAACGCCTCCAAAAAAAGCGTGATGATTACTAAGCAAAACCGCGCGGTGCGAATGGCAAATGTACCGTTGAAACTTGATCTCACTCGATTGAGGGGTATCTAGAAGAATAAGGTGCTGTAAACTATCTACGAGAACTGTAGAATAATGTAGGTATAAGAATAAGTAAAAATAAGTGCTAAAGTGCCATATAATGTGATTGTCCCTCGACATCAACACCTATTGCATTTGCAACAACTCCAATAGCTGCGTCGACACTTGATATAGGCACATCAAGCTTGGAAACGAGTTCGCGAATCATGGAACGGGAGGTATCAGTGAAGACACCCCCCTCTTTCAAGTGGAATGTGAGCCAAGGTGGTCCCGTGGTACTGCACTGGTTAACGACGCGTGTCTTGGCGCGTTTGGCACGCGTCAATCGCATCCCAAGGGCATGGTTTGATCTTGTGAGTGCTGCATTACGCGTCTGCGCACTGAAAAGCGCGTTGTTGTCCGCAAAGTGTTTGGAAGACAGGGTTGTGTATTCTTGCTTGAGTGCTGCCAAAGCCTTGTCCTTCGAGCGCTTCGTTTGCGTTCGTTTCGGTACCGTTTCTCATAGGTCTGCACACGTGTCTGTAGATGTTCGAGCTGCAGTGAATGTGGTGGAGGGGCTTCAGCCTGTATGGTGGTGTGTTCCGAGTCCAGGGGAGCATTTTCCTTATCTCTGCAACGGGTAGCGTGAATATTCACAAGCTGATTCTGCTGCTTGGTAGTCCGGTGCTTGGCAGTCTTCCAGCGACTGCTTTTTGTGCACCGTAGACGCATGAGACTGCTTCCACAGACTAGCAAGTCTAGCTCGGACGCGTCGGGACGTGACAGATTGCTTAGTCATCACACAATCTATGGTGGCAATAGTGTCCCCAATTGCACACCATCCAACAGCTTAGGGTACCTATCAGATCATCGGGATAAGTTTTTTCCGGTGTGTTGCATGTAATCTTCATGCGAAATTCGCAATTTTCTTCGAATATTAACCTAATCTGACATGTAATTCAACGATTTCATTGTATTTGTGAAAGTCTCATGAACATTACATGTAAATCATGATTTCAAGTGATTCTCTCCGCACAAGCTTAGCTTGGTAATGCTCCCCGAAGTCTGTACATGTTGCACTCATCTATGTACCATATTCCCGCCCTAAGGAGTAGTCACGGGCGGGGTTTGAATTTCGCGGGGCATTGCCCATCCCCAAAATGGCATTTACCCGGACACAAAGTCTGGTACTTCAAGTTTTGGTTCGCAGAGTCAGGTGACTTTCAACCAATAGAAAAATGCTTGATTATCGACAATAAAAATAAAATAAAATAATGCACAATCATGAAATGAACATCTCCATTGCACCAGGCAGCATTGTAATAATGAGCCTTCATTTTCCCTAGAGCCCTAGTCAAAAAGTGTATCTACTATCCCAACAGCTTCAATGACTTGTGGAAGCGCCGGCTGGCGCCGGCAGAAACCTTGCTTGTCATGTGGACGTTTACTACATCAGAGTTCCCTGATCTGCTCGTTTCTGCGTTCCGCTGTGCTCTGATGCGGTCCTGCAGACTCCACATCGTGAGCAGCCACCACGCCCAGCCCATGAGTCAGATCCTGGTATAGGGTATGGCACGGGTGCGGGCATGACACCCCTACCCGCACCTACACCCGCACTGCGGGTGTGCGACCCAAAAGATCACGAATGCGATGTGCAGGAGCGACCGCATAACGCGCACAATCGCGCGCGTTCTGTGATCGCTTCTGCACGCTGCCAGGGGGACGGGAATTTGGGGATGGGGACAGTGGGGTGAGCAGACGGGGACAGGTCGAAGGCGACCGTCGTCGTCTGGGATGAGGATGGGAAGGGGCCAAGTGGAGGGCGAGGGCAATCGCGAGAGCAGCGACTGCGTAGCGCACACAATCGTGCACATTGGGTGTTCGCTTCAGCAACTTGGGAGAACGGGGATAGGGATGGGGCGGGGACAGACAGGGCGAGGGCCGCTCGGCGTCGCGTCAGCGTGGGACGGGGATGGCAAGGGTGCCGGTGATGGCACATATCGTCGTCGTGCCATCGTCGCGTCGGCGTCTTGGGAATGAGGATTGGGAGGGGGAGACGCGGAGGAGGGCAAGGGCAAGGGAAATCACGAGAACGACAGCGACAGCAACACGCAGCAGCGACTACGCAGCGCACACGATCGTGCGCGTTGCGTGATCACTTCTGCACCTTGGGGAAACGAAGATGGGGATGAGGGCAGACAGGGCGACGGCGATGGTATCGTCGTCGTGAGATGGGGAGAGGGAGGGCCCGTCATCGACGTCGTTGTCTTTGTCGTGGGACGGATGGCGACGGTGGCAGACAGGGCGACGGCGACGTTTGTTGTTGTCGCCATGCGTTGTTGTTGTCATGGCGGGATGGTGAGGGTGGGGGCGGGGGCGGGATGGTCATCGACATGTCGTTTTCTTTTTCGTCTCGTTGTCGTTCCCCTCGCTATCGCGTTGTTCGTTCTCCCTGCCGTCCTCGTCGTGTCATCTTCGTTGTCCCCTCTGCCACAGTGTCATTGAGTCGTCGTCATCGTCCTCCCTAGGGCGTTGCACGGGTACAGATTACCCGTGCGGGTTGAAATCCACGGTACCCATCAGGTACCCGCCCGTGGTCGTTGTCGTCCCATTATGGCCCGTCGTCGGTGTGTCGTGTCGTCGTCGTCCTCTCGTGACACGCTGTCGTGGTATTTGTCGCGTCGTCATCGTTGTCGCTTTGTGACACGGTGTCGTAGTACATCAAGAAAGCATCGGACTTTCGGCAAACGCTGATGAAAATTCATTAGTTGTGTCCACAGGTAAGATTGGGATTTTACTTTCCTACGATTTATGGGCCCCAAGCAAAGTGATTATATGATGGCGGAAATGCGTACACTGAGGACGCTATATTGGCATTGATCGATAGGAGGACTGTGTAAGAGTACCGTGACGCGTGACGTCCCAGTGGCGAGCTGTCGACACGTCGTTGCGATTCACACGCCACACGTAAACAACTGACTAAGCAAAGTACTGAATGGGGCCAAAGACCGACGACCAGTAGGAGAAAAATCCGACAAACCTGGAACCTTAGTAAAGGGGTCCAGGAATTTGTGCAAATATAACTTCATACGCGTCGAGATTGTAAGGATGGGTATGACTCAGGGACCGTATTGGACAAAAATATAAGCTTTTCTTTGACCAATCTTTGGATTTGATTTCGTATGATTGAGCGAAGAACTTCGTAACCTTGACTTTGATACAACCACTTTCCGTCTTGGGAAGATCACGATGGGAAAGGACATTTGAGCTGGATGGGTCATCGCACTTCGATGGTTTTCAAACGATCTTGAACCTAACGCTCATGACCTCCATGCGTGTAAAATGCCTACTTAAAAGAAGGAACGACTGTCTTCCTGCCTAATGGTCTGCCTTACGGCAGACTATGTAAAATGAATGTGTGAGGAACGCGGAGAATCTCGAGTTATGTACTTAAGTATGTGGCACACGGTAAAGAGGTGCCACTCCTTGAGCCCGAGCGCCTAACTTGTTCGACGACAATTTAAATCAGACTTTCCCCGACTGGTTCGCACCGAATACCCAAACATGGAGAACAGAGGCGCTTAAAAACGACTTTGGAGTTCTGCGCCGACTCTTGGTAAGCCAACGTTGGATTACGATCTGAGCTCAACTCAATGAGGCAGCGGAACTGGAGCGGAACTTCGAAGTCGGGACCATTCAGTGTGTCTACCGTTCCCGTAGTTGGGTACCCTGAATGGTTAAATATTATGAGTCGAAGATTCTTTCACTGCAATATGCTAATCGACTTTCCCTCAAGCTATAATGACGCTCGCTATCTGTGGACCCAGTGGCAATATGACAATCAACGGAACGTCAACGAATTCTTGTTCACCCACCTTCTGATGCTATGCCTGATGTATTCCCCTCTCCCCTCAACAGACAGCGCACTCTCAAAGCTCAATCTCTTTCAGTCGTACCATCACTCATGCACATACAGTCACGTCCCCCCTCAAAGCGCACTTCCACTCCACCCGCACCATTGCACAAGGACGGGCTCGAACACTACCCCGCACCGACCCACGTCCCCGTCGGATACCCCCGCCCCATCAACAGGATTGCACCACCCTTCCTCGCCTCCTTCCACGCCATGGAGGTGAGCTGGCAGATGTGACAGACGAGCTCATGGCAGAGATCGAGCGCGCTGACTACGTCCATGCACTCACACACAGCAACCCCCCGCTCCAGGCACATCCGGCGTTGCCTACGCCGGTGGCGCACAGAGCGGCCCCGTCTAATTCGCGAAGTTCCGTCCCCCAAACATTCCCTCCTCGACCGCGTACACGCGACCGACCACTCCTCCCAAAAAGATACAGACACCCTCCCTCCTATTCTCCAGGCCCATCTCCACCACCGCACTTCTTCCCCTGATCGCATGTCTCCCCCCCCTTACCACACACCCAGGGTTCTTCCGGCGAGAGCGGAACCACCCCAGACTGCCTTTCCTTGAAGCGCGACTCCTATCAGCCTTCCCCCGCATCCCATGTCCAGGTTTCAACCCCCACCCACCGCGCGGAAATATTCCAGTGCTTCCAACGCGGACTCTATCCGCGTGACTCTTCCTGCCGCCAGCAAACTTACTAGCCAAACTCCTCCCGCCCAGGCGATGAAGACACACACGCCTGACAAATCTCTTCCTGTGCAGGAGCCAGAAGACGACGTCGCCGCTTCATTGAAGGGCGAAATCCAGTACGATCACGGTGCCATTCCACCTTGCGACGACGACGACGACACCCTGATCGAGACAGAGACTACATATATGCGTGCAAACGACAACGACAACGATCGCGTCTCCGATTCCCCAAGTTATACCCCCGCTCTCCGAACGTCACCCTCCCAGAACAATACTCCGCCCTCCATTATGTCTCGTCTCATCCAAACAACCGTCTCGCAAATTTGACGAAACATCACCGCAACGGTTCCACAGATCAGCTTGGCCGTCGTCAGTTCAAAGTCTAGACCGCTCGACGCGAACCGTGAGTCGCCCCCGCTTCCTGTGCGGGCAAATGCTGACGGTAACTCAGAAGCCACGCTGAGACATCAGCACAGTCGGTCCTTCAACGACATCCGGGACGATCGCGGCAACCGTGCTGCAGAGCACTCCCAGAGCCCAAGCGCGAATCAACAAAGCATTCGCCCCCATCCCCTCCAGACTCAAGTTCACCGCGAAGATCATTACTACGACGATGCGGCAGCCGCATATCTCCAGACTTATTTCCACTCCAACCGCCCCAATGCTCCCATACCCCCCACGCCGCACAGTCGAACTGCTGCCCCGTCTCCGTCCCCGTTCGTTTCCAACACACAGCCAAGTCCCGTTCCTCCTGTCGGCTCGCCCTACCCTTATCCCTTATCCCACGTCCATCGTAACTACTCAATGCATGCCGTCCCGACCGCCCCATCTACTAACTATGATCCGAACCACATCGAAGAGCAACTCGCGCTTCAGATGCAAATGTACGCGCTTAACAATAACGCTGCCATGAGCGATTCCACGTTTTCTCCCTCCTCAACCCCGTTCCCGGGGGCAGGATACAATCCCTGGGCGTTTCTCCAAGCGTCACGGGCGTTTTGGTGGTCGTCGATTCGATTCGATGAGCCTACAGTCCTCACCGAGCCATCAACCCGTCAGCCTCCCGTTCCAGTCCACTGCGGCAAAGGACTAAAGCGGCGTGAAAAGTCGTCCAACCTTCGCGTCCCTCCGTCGGTGGGCGGGGGCGTTGGGGCGAAGCAAAAGGTGGTCAAGCCACTGCCGCGCGTGGAGAGCACGCAGCCGCGAGATGCCAGTCCAGAGCCGTATTCCTCCGGGGAGGAGACGGCAGGGGAGGGGTACGAGGTGCACGAGGCGCCGGCCTGGGTGAACGGGGACAGATATGATGGTGGCGATGACGATGCCGAGTGAGTCGACGAAGAGGGCGACAAGGAAAAGCTGCTGGATCTCGAATATCACCCGTCGTTCATATCGAACACGGACAAGAGGCGGCGGAAGTGGGAGGCGCGGTGGGAGGCGCTGCAGCAGGCGGTACGTTTTTGCCCCATTTGATTCTCGTTGTGAACTGTGTACTGACACGTCTCTACATAGTTCCAAACACTCGATCGTGAGACGGACACGACAATGATTTTGCTCGCGGTCCCCTCGCATTCAACCAAACTACATTCGCTGGCGTCGCGCTCCGTGCGACGTGATCAGCTCGTCAAGTCGCCCACGATGGCGCAAATGCGCACAGCCTTTAAAAGGTATCGCGTCTCGTCGGAGCGCGATGCGCTCGCGCACGAATACGGCTTCGATCATGGAGCGTCTACTAAGCTCCTCAAACCTGTCCGGAGACGCCTCCGACGCGTCCGCTGAGGCACGGGAAGGCGATCTGAAGCGCGCACTGGAGACAACGTTGGGCAAGTCTGGCAAGTTGAGGGCGATATACAAGCATCGCGCGTCGAGGTGGGAGGAGGAGATGTCAAGTATCTCGGACGAGCGGGAGAGGGTAGAATTGTTGTTGAGGCAGACGATCGGGGTGGGGTTGCAGTCCAATTAACTGGGCTCGTGAGCCTCGATGCCTTTTCAAGGGACCGTGGTGAAGCTGGTGCTTCAAATGCTCTTTTCTCGTGCGTTCTTTCCGTTCCGGTTCTTCCCCATGGAACATTGTTGCGTACACATCATCATGCGTTCCCTCACAATCTGTTGTTGTTCAGTTGGCCCTGCCGCTGTATACAGGACCCATTGCTACGATGGACGTTTCTACCCGGGCGTTGCGAACTTTAAAGTGTGAAATCTCCTACTGTTTCCTCAGCGTCGTAAGTGCGTTAAACTGTTTATTTTCGCCACTTCTGATCTGTTGGTACCAGAATTTCCACTCATGCAGATCAGCGAAGAGACATTTCAGCGGTCCACAATCGGTCAGATTGCAATCACAATGGCCCGCGCAGCCAATGGCGACCACGACGCTGCCATGTGTGTATTTGACCGCGTGTTCACTAATGGTTCCTTGCCCGAATGCAACTTTGTTTTGCTTATCAAGGCACGTGCCTACTGTTCTCGTCGCTATTTGCATTAATACTTGGTTTCATGCAGGCCATCATCCTGTTTCGGTGTGGAAGACATGATGAAGCTATTTCGCGAGTCGAAGATTCGATCGATGCTATGGATGACAAGACTATATATATCACAATCCGGGCATGTGAATTATAGGACTTGACCAGCATGATATGCTGAACAGGTCGTACTCAGGCCCGAATGTAGATCATACTCACAGGCATGTCGTTGGAGGAAGCAGACCATGAGCAGGCCGCGGAATGGCTCAGGCGCGCAGGGGAACCTGTTGTCCCCAAGATTGTCCCGAACTGGTCGTCATCTCACTTGTAAGCTGCTTACTCTCACTCCATCTTCAACCTGAACCACAGTATCCGAAAGATTTTTGGATGGAACTTTGATGACCTTTGTATTGACATCCTGCAGCACCTTCAGCAATGCATGAACATGTTAGAGGACATTGGTGACGTAGCGATGCAGTCGAAGAATGCAGAAGAGGCCATTGCACGCTACTCTGCTGCACTGCCCTTGAATCCTTCGGATCCCGCGGATCTCCTGGTCAAACGGAGCAAAGTTCGCGCAACGATAATGTTGTGGGAGGATGCATTCAAAGATGCTGATGACGTATGAAAATTCCATCTTTCTTGTGTGACGACACTCAGTTTCGATCACTCAGGCAATCAAGGCAGACACCCAGTGTCTCTGGGGATACGAAAGAAGGCATGCTACGCTGCATGCTTTGGAGCACTATGATGATGCGGCTGATACAATCAAACAAATGATTGCTCTCAAACGTAACTGCGGAGAAGCAGGGGGATGCAGCGTTGTGCCAACTGTTTGAGGAGCTGATGGCTCGTTCGGGCGAGGCAACAGTGCTTGGTTGGACGGGACAGTCTTCATCATAGAATAGATGTCTCCCAGCCTCGCTTTCCTTTCATCCTCGAACCCTCCAAGGTTCGCTCGCAATTGAATATGCCGAAATGGATGGGCGCATCTCGGAATAAAAAGGTTCGATGTCTCAGATAGAGACAATGACCGTCTATCACCGAGTCATGCACCTGAAATTAGCGCGATTTGTCGACCGGAGACCATCCCTCCCGTGTATCTTGTTCCCGGTCAAGAAACTTGTTGAGAAACTTGAATCGGTGAAGGAAAGTGTTTCGGTGCTCGGGTGTCGGGGATGGGCCACACAGAATCTCGGACGTCGGACGCGCTTCTGTCGGCAGAGCCGTGCAAGCTTGTTTTCGCCCTGGACTGCGCGACCTCCGTGGTCAACCAGACGAGGTCGGTTGGAGAAGCACGTCGGAGTCGTGGTCTGGTTCGCAGGCCGAAGCGAATTCTCAGTCTCGAGCTGCACCCAATGCGGCCGCTCCTCCATTGTACGCTGGACCTGTCGCCACAACTTGAATGGTTGACTATACCCGCGCATTGCAGCTCGTCGTCCCTCTGTAACAGCCGTTCTATGCTCTTCTTTTGTTGGAACAACAATCCTGTGGGGATTACAAGCGTGTCACTGCTAAGCACGAGATCATCTTGCCAGGGCTTGAATGCCGCATCAGTTCTATCAAGGAAATCCACGTCGGGATCGTAGAGATATCGTAATCGCAGCAGTGCGGGGGACATGTAGCATTCTGTTGCTTACGATGCATTAGCCTGACTGGCGTCGTTCCTGTATGTAAATATATGTATGCCTTCCATCGTAGTTTTTGTTGTCATCGCACTCCTCTTTTAAACGCTGCACTCCTTATATCTTGCGTGATGCTGCGGCGTAGGTGGTTGATCGGCATTGCCGGCCCGGGTGGCCGTCTCACTGTAACCTCCGGGCACACCCGGACCTACACGCCGTACCGTCTGGACCTCAATACATGGGTGCGGTCCCTCGATGATCTCAATTTCGTCAATGAAGGATAAACTGGACCGCAGGAAAGGATGCAACTCGACCCCATGATCAAGGGTAAGCTTTCAAGCTGGGTTTCAAATTGCGCTGCAGATACCTCGAGCGTTTTTTCGTTTCCGTTCATTTAAGTAATCTCCGGCGCAGGCAACTCTCCGCTCTTGAATTTCCTCCACTCAGGCTCCACTCGCTATGGATTCAGCAACGGCGCTCTCCCTTTCTTGGATATCCCACAACGTCGCCCTCGGTTCCATCTGCGTCTTCCTATGCTACATCGTCGCGCAAGAGATATACCAGCTCGTCTTTTCTGATCGCAATCCCCGGTCTCTGGTACGCGGCGGTGTCCGATTTATGGATTCGACGCACGTTCTTCCCCTCCAACGCATTAATGCAGCATGACCAACCACCGCCTGTATGAGGAATACGGCCCAGTTGTCCGTGTCGGTCCCAACAAGGTGATATTCGTCGATGCGAAGTGTATACTCGATTTACAAATTTGACAAGAGCAAGTTCTACAAGATTCTGCTTACGTTTGTCATTTGCCTTGTGTACCCCGCGCTTGTGCTGACCGATTCATATATAGGAACGAAAACACAAGCGTAAGAACTGTTCCTCCTTCATCATTGCGCATATATACTTATTTGACCGCAGGATGACCGCTCTGGATCATATTGGACACGCGGTGCGACGAAAGGAGTATGCGCAGCACTATACTCCGGCGAACTTGGCTCTGTTCCAGGCAGAGGCATATGTCCATGTCCTGGAACTCGTTGCGGTAGGTTGCATTTGAATATTCGTTCTGGTTTTCCCACGTCTCAATATACCAATCAGGCTCCGAGTCGAACACGTCGGGGGTAGATCCCCATGGACTGCCTTGCGCTGCTGATGTCATCATCTCCTTCTCTACGGCTGCTCGCTCAGCAAGTGAATCCTCGGTGGAGCTGATCCGATTGCGACTGCTATTCTTCCCAAAGAGAGGGATCGTGGTAAGTTCGATTTAAGGCGTGTGGGGTGCAGGCTGACTGCGCGTTTAGCGAAGCACGTTCCCTTCTTGCATATGGAACTTAATTGTATCCCGACCCGCAGGTGGCGTCGAGGGATCACGCTGGTCCTGATTTACGCAACGATTCAGTTTGTCGGCGCTCGAGTGTATGAAATGCGCGCCAAAGCGGAAATATAGGATCCGGAGAGGAATATCTTGTTGCAGCGCCTTCTCGAATACAAGTATTCGCCCTAGCAACAGATGATCGATGCCAGACCACGATATCATTTCGGAACTGATGGGACATATGTTTGTCGCTTTGCTTGAGCTCTACCAGCCGTATTGTCTAAATGTTACTCTAGGATTGCGGGTTCCGATACCACTTCGAACACCTTGTCTTACTCTTTTTGGGAGTTGACTCGCAGACCAGACATCTTGAGCAAGTTGCAAGCGGTGCCTGTCGTGCCAGACTTGGCTGTGCTTCAGAAGGTTCCGTACTTGAACGCGTTTATCAAAGAAGATAAAATGTTGCGTTGCATATGTTGAACACAGGGAATTGAAGTTGCATAGGTTTCCGATTGTACGTTCCAGTACCCAGTGGTCTTGACCGCGTTGTTCCCATCTATTTCCAAGAACGTTCCTTGGATGAATGCTTTGATTTAATGTTATGCTCTACCTCCGGGAACAGTAGTTGCGACGCAAAGCTGGTCGATGCATCGTGATTCCGCCGTCTTTCCCTCTCCGGATAACTTTATACCCGAACGGTGGCTTCAAGAAACAGACGCCACTGATAAGATTCTGATGCCGTTTGGGATAGGAAGTCGCCAGTGTGGAAGGATGAATTTGGCTTACATGATGCTCAGAATCACGGTTGCGACGCTAGCAAGGAACTTCGATGTCACGGCCTCCCTCGAAACTGACGAGAGAAGTGAGATCAAGAACGCCTTTGTGAGCTTCCCTGACAGTCAGGTTCATTGTGGGTTTGTGAGTACGGTACTGGTACTTGTTGCCCTGAGTTATTTATAATAAAATCTGTCGCATGCTACAAACGAACTATGGGCGTTACAGGGATGCTGCGAACCAGCACTGTGCTTGACGCTGTTTCATGTTAGACAAAACATTAATTAGTTGATTTACTTTTTGCAGTGACCATGTGCCACTCCCCATCGCCCCCCGAGTCTCCCAAGCCACGGATAAGTTGCTACTCCCCTCTTCCCCACACGACCCCTCCTCTCCCGACTCCATCGGTCCCCTCTCCCTCTCCCTCTCGTTGTCTCCCGATCCTCCACCTTCCCCTTTCCCGCCCCATCTCCTCCCCCGCTGTCCTCCGATTCGATATCCCGGGATCCAGCCCTCATTCTTTTCGATGGCCTTCATCCCTCATTCGACCCCGAATTATCTGTTCAAATACCTTCCTGTCAATCGTCTCCGCCCCAGTTACAAAGCTTAGTGCTACTGGCCTCTACATAATGCGCTTCGAACTTGCCTTGGTGGCACTCTTTTCGCTTCATGTCGAGTGTGAACCAGCTTTCAACTACGCTCGGGATTAGCACACCACTCATCTCGTCCCCGATGACACCATCCCATATCAAACACAAAACAAAGTCCTCTTTCGCTCGCCGTCTCAATCTAGACTTGCGTTATGTTGTGGAGAGCATGATCAACAATGTGCCCGCTCCGAGGTTAACATTGACCTCCTTGACCTCTTTTCGAAGGGCCATCTTGATCCCGTAAATTTCTTTTAACCTTTCCCTCGAGGAAGGACAGCGCGTGACGTTCGTATTGCACATTGGTCCCGAGGAGGGCTTCCGCAGTGCTGCCCAACTTAGGCCAACCCAAGCGCATGCTGACGAGCTCGGAGTATCCCTCGAGAGTAAGTTTGGTCACCCACATGATCAAGGGTTTCGCCAAGCTGCGTCCTGATGACGACCCGGCACTGACCAAAGTATGTCTCAATTCGTCTCGCGGAGAGTGCGACCTTCTTAATTTGCACATATAACTAGGATTTACTCAATCATTTCTTTGTGGTATGTACTGGCTATCTTCTGACCCTTTATCTTGATGCTGAATCTTTCCTTGTCTACGAATAAATATTAGAACGCCTGGATACGGAAATCTAGCTATCAGGGATCTTGGAAAGAATCTGTTCGTCGGAGTGCTCTCGCACTGAAATTATTGATCTATGAACCTACCGGTAGGTAACATCAGCACTTTTCCAACCATCTACTGACGCTACGAGATTGAGGCGCTGTTGTTGCCAGTCGAACTTTCAGCTTACCAGAGTACATTGGCGGAACGAGAAATAAGTATGTTCATGATTATATGCGCGTCATGGCATAGCATTCAGCTTGCTTTATTATAGGAATTATCGGTACGCTTTTGAATGTAATGACTCGACGATTGTCATGAGCTAACTTTCTATCGAGTGCATCATGGATTCGTGATTCGCCGTTTACACTCTATGTGTTCACTTCACTCAAGAAGCTAACGGTCTGTTCCGTGATTAATTTGGTTACTTGTCTGTAACAACCCGATAACCTACATGGGTTTCAATTTCGAAAGACTAAGGAACAAGTATCCGGATGATTCCGTTCAAATCATGTGAGTTATTCTTCGTACCAGTAAATGTTAGCGTCCTCAACATACATCTGCGTGTTAGGTACACTATTTATGTGGGATCATATTCGCTATCGTAGAAGGATCAAAGCCTGTTAGGCAAGTAATCTCAGCCATCAATCGAACAATTTTGATCTTCTTGCGATAGAATCGGGAATGGTGCCGCCGACCACATTCAACTTGTGAGTCTTTATTGCATGATCTATAGCACTTATTGAACTCATTTTCACTAAGAACATCTACGCAGAATTGTAGGTCTTCACTGTGGGCGCATTATATTCAGTCAATTCTGTAATGAAGAGTGGATTGTATCTACTTGTGACAAAAGGTGCGTATGAGATATTCGCTCTGCAATTTAGTAGTCAATTTTCGCCTAGCTTGGCCGTCCCCTTGTTCGTCACACTCTACCATAGTGATGTGACCAGGTTGACAGGGTAAAATAGTCATATGACACATGGTAAGCATTTTTGACGTCATGGGCGAGTAAGTGCTGACAGTTGGATACGTTTACAGGGTACTGGTTCGGGAACTGTAAGTTATCTGGTCTCGATCAGAGCAGTACTCCTTAACGGTTGCATCTTCTCAGTGTAGACTGCAAGGATTACATCTGCCTCTGGTTCATCGGTTGACATCGCTGCACCGATTGAGTTACGGTAAGCCCGAGTCGTTCCGTTTATTTCCTTCAGAAATGCTTCAATGATACACGGCTTGCAGGCTACGTGGGCTACTTACTATGGCCTGCCATTTATCGTCGGCAGCTATCCCGTCTTGTTCGCGATTCTGTTCGCTTACAACGCAGTTGAATTCGCTTCTTGGTGTTCTTTGTGAAACCACGTGAGCCTTGCTACACTTGCTGTGACAACGAGCATTGATGTCGTGTTATATATCGAACAAATGTACGATAAATGCCAACCGATCGCTGTGTGCAATATTCTACCGTCGACCCTGGACCGTCTCCGGAAACAGAAGGCCACTGCGCTTCCAGAGGCCTCCTACCAGAACAGCACGGAAGCTTTTACGACCCCGCCTGCGACAGAAGGAGAGACTAACTTCGAGGTCGAGACGCCGACGGGACGAGCAACAGCCCTGCACCATCCACGAGCCACGAATCTCTCAGCCCGAGCAAGGAGCGACTGCAGCAGCCGCCGGCGTCGGAGCACGATCTGTATCACAAGTAAGTACTTTAGATGTGACGTTGTCGGACTTCGTAACATCGATTTACTGCCGTAGGGGATTTGTCGTCTCGGTGGAAAAAAAATTGGTTCAACCTAATTCCTCCGAGTCGCGTATCAGGTCGTCGGATGTGATGTTGTTACTGATAAGCATCTCAGCATCAGCTGACCCTCGCGGTGCACTCTGCCCACGCATCCGCTTGGTGTACCTTCCACAGTTTTGGATTGGGTCTTCTTTTGCAAGCGCAAGGTCGAGTTCCTTGTTCGCCACTTCCTCAAGAACTATCCATACAACGTCAATGACAATAGCGAAGATGCGGTGCAGGAGGCGTTGACAAATTGGAAATACTATGAGCTTGTGCATCACTCACAGTGTATGTTCTCGTCGCTTCCTGTTCTTCTGTCCCGCTAATACGACTTTTTCTATAGTATCCCTTGTCGATCTTCCAGGCAAGACCTATGAATTGCCAAAGACGTGGACGGAGGGTGATGATATTTTGTACCATACGTGGGAGCGGTACGTCCGATATCATCGTTGGGACGCTAGTTTCCTGCTCACATTGATGGAATGGGACGACAGTGCGTCACTCGACATTGCCCTTGCGACCCGAGATGTCCGGAAGCGGAAATTAGGTCCGTTATCTTCCAGGGTTCCATGGGCGGTTGGGCGATATGAGGTGCGTTTCTTTCAAGGCCGCCGCGCCTATACGCATAATTGTCATTTGTAAACTTAGGTTCGGTATCATCTCGATCACAAGTACAACGTTCTCGGATTTAACAGTCCGCTGGAAATCTATGTGAGCCATGAAATTTTACAATTGTTGATTAGACACCTTAAACGCGACGAAAGTAATCAAGTGGACAAGCTGAGGTAGCTCGATTTTACATCTACCATTTTCCTGTGCTTGGAAAACGACCCGCGTCTGATCCCGTTGTCCTGCGGCAGTGAGCAGGATCAGCCTGAGGGTGTAAATACCAACGAGCACTACAACGTCTCCATATCCGGTGATGCACGGGATTCAGACGACTTTAGTTTCTGTCGGAGCGCCAGGCGAAATGCATTTGCGTTGGAACGGACTTGATGTCCTTCGCAATTTGAAACCGTCGTAAAATCACGGAACCTGAAGGTATGCGCCGATGGTCGTAGAGAAAATCTGCAAAAGAATCAAAGTTCCAAACATTGGGAACACAGTAAAAATGGTTTCGAAATTCTGGTGTCACCACCGGGACCGATTCCCTCTACCTGGTAGGTCGTTACGAACTTCAAAATGAAATGATCGCTTACTGTTACCTCGACCAGTGCGTTTCGATTCTTTGAATGCACCCGTAGTACAGTCATCCAGAATGTTGAGCACGAGCTCTGCGAACGATCGACCAGCATACCACCCCAGGTCACATGAGATGGTGATTCCACTATGCCGATATTTGCTTTCTGCCAATGAGTCAAGTAACAAACTGTAAGCCGTATGGTACGCACATCGCTAGTAGTTACACACTGTTTGCTTTCTCGACACGGTGGAAGTGACGACGAAATGATATAGTAGAAGTATCCGGATAGACTCGGACGACCGCAGCATTGCCAAAGTATCAGCCCGCCGCGTTCCTTTACCAGCCGGCGCCTCTTTCCATAACTGGGCCCACTTTTTTTTTTCACCGATATCAATCGTAACGGCACGCCAAGACTCGGCATGTGACCATGTAACGCTTACTGTCACATTAGTAATCAGCAGACGATTCCTTCCATCGATGCCCCACACCCCCACCGCTACTCCTCTAATTGTACCTTTCCGCCCGCCCCGCCCCTCGCGTCGTTGGACGATGTTTGGAACCCATGGACCACCACTGGTCGTCTCTATAATAAGACGATGCAAGTATCAGCTTTCGAGGAGCTCCCTATTTCCAAGAGCTGCGGTCTTCCATGACTACCCGCCGCCATTGGTTAGTTCTACGAATACATGATGTTCTCGCACAAGTGAAAGGTATCTGAGCCATCACTCTTTGTGGTCGAGAATGCCCCGCTCAGCGGATGCCTTCTATGCAAGCGCAAACGAGTCCGACAGCCCAGTCGGCCTCTCCCTCGCACGTTGACTCACCTCTGGGATGTGACTCACATCTATGGACTACCGGTACTCCCAAAAACGACAAACTCATCAATCTTTGCAAGCTGGTGCAGTCTCTCCGCTTCCGATGGGCATAGAGCAACCCATGCTGTGTTTATATTATAGATGTAACAACGTTTGCTACCGAGCACCTCTTGATTGCTTCGTGGGGTCGTGTAGTACTTGTATGTAGTAGTATATACAAAATGATCGAAGTGGATCCGTTGTAGGTCGTGGATAAATCGCGATTTATATTTAGTTGCGTTACGCGTTATAGCGTTACGCGTTACGACACAGTCCGCTTCGAGCTCCGCGCCCTATGAAAGATCTGAGAAACTGATCAATTCCTTGCTCCCGTCGATCACCAGAGATGACGGATCCTCTCTGGACGAACTTAACAACCACGCTTGATTCTCTCACAACTCGAATCGACACGGTCGCCGACTCTCCGGACCGGGACGACGCAAATCTGGGGAACTCGCCGAATGCCGATGCAAACGCGGCGGCCATCGATTTCTCCGACGTTCCAAGTACGTCGTGCATTCCCTCATAAATCAGCTCGGTTTAAAGAATCATATCAGACTACGTGTCCGCACTACTGCATGGACATGCGGACGTCTGGACCGTCCTAGCGGGGGAGTGCGCTAGCGTCCTCGCGCGAGAAATATTAATAAACCGCGTCTCACTCGAATCACTCTTAGCCAACAACTTGCGCTTTCGGACGGAAAAAGTTATCAGCGTGATACGCGAGGTGTCAGGCAAATACGACCCGCGTTTGGACCCACAGGCGGGATTCTCCGTGTTGGTCGTCAACGAGGTAAGTGTAGTAATCGTTTCAATCTATACTAATCTTGGTCTAACTTGAATTTACTCGATGATCTAGCTCCGCGACGTGGCATCGTCGTACCTAACGATGGTGTGGCGCCATATCGATTCCTTGCTCTGTACGCCGGACCTGGCGCTTTCTTTCGATCCCCTTCTTTCGATCTTCCCCGTTCTTCAACGTCTTGGCTCCGTCGATCGTCAAGCCGCCTTGACCACTATCGAAACGAACACCACCTGGAACCCGGAGATAGGATACCCCTTTTGGCACCACGTCGAAGAAAATTCAAACCAGATCGGCTGGTTCGCAAACGGCGCCACTCGCCACCTACTTCGTCAAACGCTTGTCAACGGCGGCTCCGCCACTTTCATCGCCGGCGTGGATGCCGTCCAGAGAGTCTTCCGCAGAAGGGACACCCAAGTCATGTGGAGCAGCACGATGCTGTTCCACATCGAGAAGATTACGTTCGTCTTAGCATGGGTAAGCTTATATTTGCTATTCATCTTTGCTCACTACACTAATCTACGATCGTAGGTTGTCGTCCGTATGCGCGCATTGGCACAGAACCAATACGTCGCTGTGGGGGTACCCATTCTGACGAGATCTCTGGTCCAGAGCCTCGCATTCGAGCACTGGCAGATCAGTGAGTTTTTCGACACGATTTCATACGACTCGGAGAACATAGCGCGCCGTGACGCCTTGTCTCGATTGAGTTTCTTTGACGAGATCGAATAAGTTTGGATCTTTCGTTTCCGTCACGAACTTTACGATTTACTACATCATGTCATTACTGTTGTCCGTGAACTTCGATCGCTATCGCTCTCGGAAGGTCACGTGCTGCGCTCACAGCGCACGTGTGACATTATCCGTGTGACATTATCTCTCTGTCTAAGTTTGCTTGGACGTCCATCTGTATCTGTATCAGCCAAGGTATCAGCTCCAATCGCCTACAACATACGACATGGCATGTCCTCCGAAGAACCCGTTCCAGCTCTATCCCCCTACATTTCCATCACCCGAGAGCGGGTGCAGCTCGCCAACAGCGTGCCAGATCGCGGGACTGGCTTCCCAGCGTTCCACACCTCTGTCTAGAGGTGTTATCTCCGATGAAGGCCAAGGTCTCACCGAAGGGTCCAAGTTCTCTAACATGGACAGCTATAACAGAGCTATACGGGATGGCATTAAGCTTCTGGTGAGCTCTATTGAACATCGATGAGCGTTCTCACCAACATTCCGTTAGCAATTCCAAACCCAGAACACTCTTCCCCCAGAATTTCTAAAGAAGATGTTTGCTGATGCATTGTCGCTGAAAAACGCACTTGCCACCAGTCTTGCTGAAGCCGAGCAAAAATGCTACGACTGGGAAAGTGCTCTGCGTCAAATCCTTGGAGAAGCGGAGGTTCAGAAGATCTCTCAGATACATTCTACGACAGATGCCCACCAAACGAATGCTGCGAAGGCGCAGTATATTTCTGCGATCTCTCGCATCAGATTGCAAGATTTTTGTCTTTCCCGCAAGACGCAGAAGCAATACGTTGAAAATCTGCCAGATGTAACTCGGTGAGCCCTTGCCTTGTTCATACCTTACAGCACTGTTTACGAACATCACACCAGTTCGCCATCTATGTAACGGGGCATCTTACAGTTCATATCTTGAACACCCGTCCGCCCACTGTTGTCCTAAGTGGACAACAGTGTCTTTTATCGAGCATGTATTCTCCCTTCTCCCTTCTCCCTTCTCCCTTGTTCGATTCGTATCATTTCCACTGCACTACGTAGGGTATGCTATGTAAGTATGGTGTGATTTTCTTTGCTAAGAATATTGTATTGTTAAGCTGTAACTTGTAACGAAAGCTTACTTACTTTTTTTAGCCATTATACTTTGATATACGTACGTCGGTACAAGCTGGTCAGCATTCCCAGTGACCCCCTTCGCAGTGCATTTCATTGGCGTAGCCTGTTTCTTTTGTTACTCTGCAGATCCGGGCCAGCTTCTTCTGAGGACTATACTGGCGTAGCGCATAGTGTCGGATTCCTTGAACGAAATTTAACTTGAACATGGTAGAGAGTCGCGAGGTTTGAAGAAACTCCGGATAACCGTGACAGTACTATAGCCAACAAAAACTCGAATGCGCCTACGACGTACATAGACATCAAGGTACTCTCTCCATCCCATCCCATCCCATTCTTCCTCAAAATCTGCGCGCACCAATGTCTAGAAGGACCCCGGAGATGATCGACAAAGAGATCAATAAGCTGCTCACCGCACAGCTCAATAAATACAGAGTGTCACGGATTGAAATTGAAGGATTGAAGGATTGAATCAGTGAATTCAGATTGTGAGTCATTGAAATTTTTATCAGTGCTCCTTGTGAAACATTAACTTGAATGCGATAATCGTACTATCGTAGTTTCCCAAAGTGAGATGTTGTAAATTAGCCAATTTACTTTTTGCAGTGTGGTGCGTTGTATTATCCCAGAATGAGACAGACGAGTCAATGGAGGCAACGGCGAACGACTCGTTGCCACGCCAGATACCTGTATTACAGCTTACTTCGTGCTGACTTCAAGTTAGTAATGTGTAGTATGTGGTCGTCTCACTGGTAGGCAAACAGTTGCTTAGTAATGATTCCTATTGGGGATAACAGATTGCCGGTGTGATGCGACAAAAGTTGGTTTGGATTTTCTCAACTCCGAGTCAGGTAGTTGGATTTTGATACATTCACTACTCCCCACGTTTCAGGTCGGTCTTCGTTCCCTCTCCCTTAAGTTTCTGGGCTAAGGTTTCAGCTGTTTCGCATTGGAATTCTTTATGTCGCCAACCATGGTCCACATATAACGAACCAGATCAGTTCCTACTTCAACTAATCCAGAGCAAAATTCAAAACCGTTGGCGACGACGACGTTTGTTTGTTTGCTGCCATGCTCTTCGCACTTCAAGTGTTCAAACATGCCTGGACCACCATCCTGCATTCGTTGTCCGAGTCAGAGCCAAAATTCTTGGACATCGAGTGCTTTAGTCTTTAATGGCGGTATGTTTTGTATCATTATTTCGTTTGGTCATCGTGCTGGTCGTATTCACGCTTGTTTTTCACCACGTCGCCGCCTTCCGCTCAGGAAGCTACCCGATCGTAATCGATCTTTCGATTGACAGTTAAACCGAAAGGTATCAGCTTATGCTCGTTCAATCGGGTGGTCTTCGGCGGAAGCCGATTCTCACTCCTCCAGTCCGAAGATTCGTGTTCTTCGAGTCAAGTTTCTTTGCCCATAGCTAGCGTCTTGGCTGTGTCCACCGACCGTCTCAAGACATCTCCGAGCTGCGTCGTACAGCAGTCGTGGCAGCTACTCATCAACTTAACAATCTATACACAGATTCCATTATAATGTTCGAGGGCAACTGGCAACCAGCAACTCTTACGTCCCCCGTTCCACCGCCCTAGCGATTCCCGTACTATCAAGTATCTCTTCGACCATTGTAAGGACGACCACGATCACTTCTCCGTTCTCGCCGTTCTCTCCACCGACTAAAAGAGCACAAGCGATCGTGTGTTCGCCTCCTCTGCTTGCTCCCATGAACAGTAAGTAAGCTTGCCTCGCCCCTCGACTGTTCATGTTCTCATCCTTGTCTGTTGCTCTGCAGGATGGTTCAAATAACTTGCCGCTGCGCGTAATGTTACAATTTTGTTCCTTTACCATGGTTTCTTTATGATAGCGACGGTGTGAGCATCGACCACTTGACCCAAGGCCCAGACGTTCTTCTGATGCCAATCGTAGCTATCTTCCCTTGTACTACCAAGGTTCTCCGCTTCTAGCCTTTGTTGTACGTGAGCATCTGACTGAATTTGTTCCAGTACTCGGTTCATCTCCTCTTGGCGAAGGAGTAAAGTTTTTTTTTTTCTTTTTTGTGCTCCCAATTCTGACTCGCTTGTACTCTGTCGTCAGAATACTTGGACCTCGTCTGACCAGAAAAAAATCAATTGGCTGCGTCATTGAGGACGCAGCAAGTTAACACCTCCATAGACCTCTGTGTAGTATGAACCATATCGCTCGTCCTCGCAACCTCGTCGCACCTCCCCGCCGTCATGTCCCGTCCTCCATTCTTGGGCCCGCAGAATGAACGCAAGCCTGCCAGCGCCGATCAGAAAGGAGATCCCACCGCCCTCACTGCTCAACCCTTGTCTGGCGTGCATTCTTCTGTCATCTGGTGAGTACATTGTCGGCACTTGCGTGAGAATAACACCCTGATCAGGCCTGTCACAAACCTCAGTCCCTCTGACTTTCCAAAGTAACACCGTCACGCTTTGCTAAGCGATGGACTACTTAAAGGCCACTGAAGGGAGAGTCAATCCTTAGGCTCCTCCCTTTTGCCTCTTTCTTTACTCTCGTGACTTTCTCGATGTCTCACTCTACCACTCCGCCCAACAGCAGGGACTCTTCGGCGACTGGCGTGAAACGCTCACTGCCGAATGCGTTGCAGACGGGGCCCAGGAAACGACCGTTCGTCTCCCGGCTTTGTCTCGTTCTGAGTACTCATTCCAGTGCAGGAGTATTCAGGACCCCCTAGTACACCATGGACGGCACTTCGGACGGGCCATCCATACGTTCTGCAGCGTGCAGACGTTGTTGGCCAATGGTATTGTCATGATGGGAGAGTTGGGTGTGAGAGACCTTGAGAGTTTCCAAGAACAGTGAGTATTTCCTTCAATGCAGTCTAGTTCACCGGTAACGCATGGTCCCGTGCAGCGAACGGAAGGAATTCGCTGTGTTTCTTGAGCTACTGAAGTTGGTACCGTCACTCGAAGATCGTCTCATGTCCTCCGACGAGGATGAGATAATTGCCATAGCGGAGCTGGTGAGTCAAGTTTGTCATGAAGCAGTCTGATACTTACTGTGTACTACCCTAAAATTTCATAGATTCAGAAGGGCGCTAGCGGTGCCAGGGCAGACGATACAAAGGGTATGAAATGCGCGATCATCGACTGGATCACGCCGAAAGGTCAGACGCTGAACCCCCACATCCCGCGTAACGCCAAGTCAGGTAGAGGGTTCCATCATGAGCGCACCGGTGCGCTTCTCTGTCCAGCCGGCCTTAATTGGTCGAATACTGAGTAAGTGATTTAATTCAGCTACTCCACACGGCCTTGAAAAATCTGTTGTAGGATCAAGGAAAAGCTGCGTAGTGGACAGCTCAGAGTGGCGGGCGATCAGTGGCCCATTTTTGTATATGCTAACTACACGTATGATATGGAAGACCCGTGGAACGGTCTCTTGCGCAGCGGGATCTTGGTCTCGGTCAGTTTTTCGGCACCGCACTCGTTCGCTACTAATGCAGCACGAACACACAGGCCTACAAACACATATTCACATCCCCGAGTTCTGTCGACATTGACGAGCCGAAAGCCACGCGGTCCTGCAATGCTCGCATTCATGGGATGACGAGTGTCACAAAAGCGTCGATTGCATATGTCGCCACGCAGGTAAGCCTCGACGCATCCTCTGACATGAAGTTCAAGCTTGATTGATTGGCCCTAGGCTCGCTTTGCCTTGACATCAGCTCAAGTATTCTCGCGAACTGACCTTTCGACAGATTCCGAACGTTTCTATAACAGTATTGTCGAACTCCTCGACGATCCGGAAGAAAAAGATGAAGTCGAGCAACTCTTACAGTGGTGGAATAGGTCAGTATCAATTCATTAGCAGGTCCCTTGCTAACAATACAGTAGGCAAATTTTTCCTACAAGCAATGAAAGTGCAAGTGTGCCGTCCGAAAACAGTGCACTGGCTACGATCCGTCGGAGGCGAGCTGCGCTCAAAGCAAATGTTGCCGCTAGTAATGATGCACGTGCTGGTTTGCCAGCTTCGGTTTCATCTTAGGCTAGTTATATAATGTTTTTCTCTTGTATCGAGTTCTGTTCGAACCGTCATTTTCTACAAAATAAATAATCTGAATGATGCACTATTCATGAATCTAGTTGCAGCTGTTCGGTTATTGCCAATAATGTATGGTAACAATTTACTAGGCAAAAGACAACAACAGCAAATTAATACATTGCGGATAAGGTTTGATATTCATGGCAATCTATTTCTGGTAGTCAATGATGCTCATCAATGCATTGCTGAAGCTGATGGCAAGATATATATACCTTATGATATTGATGGCAATATAGTTCTGGTAGTTCATGTTGCTCATCAATGCATTGCTGAAAATAACGGCAAGATATATACCTTGTGATGTTGATGGCAATATATTTCTGGTAGTTGATGGTTGCTCATCAATACATTGCTGAAAATAATGGCAAGAATATACCTTGTGATGTTGATGGCAATATATTTCTGGTAGTTGATGGTTGCTCATCAATGCATTGCTGAAAATAACGGCAAGATATATACCTTGTGATGTTGATGGCAATATATTTCTGGTAGTTGATGGTTGCTCATCAATACATTGCTGATGTTGATGGGCAAAAATTTCTTACAGATTGATTTGCTCTTGTTTATAATATTTATACTTCTGGAAAGATGTACAATCATGTCATTTCACTGATCAGGTTCATTTTATGGATAGAGTAGGCCATTAGTCTACCACTGATATGGATGTCAAGATTGCCTATACTGATACAACTTGATCAATGCTCCCAATGCTCCCAAAGAATATATAGCATTACCTAGGCACATACAATTATGACACATCTTATGTGGCTTTATACAGTAGTTAAAGTTATATATGAAACTATCATTTCTTTAAAATTTTCCTGATGTAGACGCGACTCGACGACTCGAACGTGCGCGCGCACGCACAACGACGGTGCCACGACGAGACGACGACGACGACGCATAATGCTCAACGGCGACGATGCGATGCGACGACGACGACCGACGCGACGTGGCACTGCGACACGATGATTGTCGCGACGGCACAACGGCGACGATGCGACGTGATAATGACGAAGTAGAGTAGTACTATCTATGTGTTTATTTAGTATGCCCACTGATAGTACCCATGGGTACATGAATGTACAAGAAGCTGACCTGTATCTGTACCCATCTGGTACCCTATTTATATATTCATTAGACAATCTATCCTTGAATCTGTCTGGCTGTACTATATTTTAGATTTATGTTCTGTACAAGATGGACAAATGTGCAAATCTGTGGAACTCTGTACAGATTCTGTACAGAATTTGATGGCTGTACAGACACCAAAATGGATACAACTATGGAATTCTGTACAGATCTGTACAGAGTACCACAGATCTACACAAACTCTATATGGATGTGTACAGATTATGACCTAACTGTAAGGCTGTGATATGTACACACCTGAACAAAGATATGCAGTGCTGCACAATGGGGGTCTGATTTGCTGATGTGCTACAAGATCTGGTGGGACCGCGACCGGGACTGGGGTCAGGTCAACAGTGAAATGCTGGAAAGTCTCGTTAATTAAGAGTTAGCTCGTTCCAAAAGAAACATAACGATGGTACCCTCCATACAACCTTTCCAGTGATGAGATTCTGGATGCTAGGGTCATCCTCATCATCTGCATTGAGCGCTGATGTCTCCTCTACGAAGTAGTCAAGGGCAATTAGGTCCGTGGAGTCGACGATTGTGATGTCGGGTTCGAGACCTGTTTGCCACGATTCTTCGCCCGAAGTATCTTCAATGACCGTGGGAGCGACCGGATGCGGGGATATTGCACGGGGGCAACGAGTTATTTTGAGGGCCAATACGTCGGCTTCTTGGGTATGCGAATCAAAGCGGGCTTTTGAAACCAGCGAGTTTGACCAGCGGAGGGGTAGCATTAGCAACTGCTCACGGCGGTATCGGAGAGGAAGAAAATACGACTTGTCTGAAGAGTCGTCAGTAGTGAAATCAAGGATTGGAATATACTGACTTTTGGGCATGCGGAGAGCAAGCTCCACTGCTGCAAGCTCATTGCCATACCATCGGCAAAGATTATCAGCCTCTATCCCCAACCGACGTTGCTCTTCTAGACAACGATCACGCTTGAGCACATTGCACGAATGCCCTCGCGAACTGCTGGATCTTTCATCCAGCGTGGGATCTGCCCAATGGACGGCGCAATCCAGACATCTTCCATCAATGAATCATGGCTTCGAAGCTCATTGAGTTTGGTTGGTAGGGGCGTGGGAAGCGGGATAAGCCACGTGGAATTGTAAAGATCTGCGAGCTTGGCACAATAACCGTTATACTTTCGGATGGCAGCCATCAATGCGGGCTGTCGCTTGGAAATGGCCTTTCGTGTTCGTTGGTGGAGCTTCGTCCCTGCATGAAGTTGAGAACATATCTTGACAGTGTTGAGAGGAAAACGCACCACGTACCGAGTGCTTTCTGAGATCCACCAACCGCTTGAAGTTTGTCCCACTCGAAAAATCTCCCAATGGCTCGTTTTCTTATGTTGATCTTCAGATCGCGAGCCAGCAACAACGTTCGGACGAAATCGAGGTCGATGTTTTTCAGCTCGGGGAACTTCTCACCAATGTTGAGAGACGAATAAAGGGCCTCAACCTTGTTCATCAGGCGCTCATGGGTGCGCTCCAAGCTTGCCAGCGCCTCTATGGTGTGATCGGAAATATGTTGCCTTTCGATAGCACTCTTCGCGGCTTGAATGGTTCGATCGGTCGTGTCGAGATCTACCTGAAGTCCCAGAACGGTATCAAGTTCTTTTTTTAACCGCGCAGGGGCATCTGACATCTTGCGTATCAATAACAAAGCTAATATGTAATTAGACGGGTGAGGTACTTACGAGCACGAATAGAAAGTTGAGATTCCTTTTGAGAAGCCCACTGGCGTCGCAACTCCTCTAAAGATATACTACATTCATCGAGTTGGTTGCTTGCCAATTTTCCTTGGTCACGAACACCCCGCTGAAGACGGCGTTTGATCCAATCGCCGAGGTCAAAACGCATCTCGGCGCCGACAGCTGCGGCTTGGCGATCAATGAGCCATATCCGGCGTTGTCGCTACAAATAATGTGTCAGAAGCAGCGCAGGATCTGGGCCATGATTCTCACAGAAGAGGAGCGCTGAATTCCGATCAACTTTAT
Source organism: Leccinum angustisporum (assembly GCA_038091055.1). Taxonomy (NCBI): domain Eukaryota; kingdom Fungi; phylum Basidiomycota; class Agaricomycetes; order Boletales; family Boletaceae; genus Leccinum; species Leccinum angustisporum. Next base: position 46,567 of record JBBPNU010000012.1, read on the forward strand.
CATCCGCGACCAGAGACGCTCAGTGCCTTCATCGTCCGTGAGTTCTAAGCCTGCTAACATGCGGGGGTTGTAGGCAAGCTGGCAGGCCCATTCGTGGCCATAAGCATGCATGGCCGTTGTGGCAAAGCGCAGCCGAGCAATGATATCAGGTGAAAGAATGTCATACTGAATGTCTCAATGGTTTTCGAGTCCAAAACATGATACAAAACGACTCACCAATGACAATGTCCTGTAGGCTAATGTACAGCCAACATAATAAAGAACCACCACAGTCGCCCTCCGTGGCAACAACGAAAAGAGATGGGCGATCAGCGCCAGAGAATAGTTCTGCTGTTCACCAGGCGAGTGACTTGCGGTAGGTGCAATCTTCACGGCTGCAAAGCGAGAAAGATTGCGGAGATGAAGATAGCGGCTCGCCCAGCGTCCGTGATACATAACTGAGGTATGGGACGATGAGCGTCGGGATGAGCTTCTTCCAGTTCGTACACCAACGCTGAGCTTGTTCATCGGGGAGAATGCGACGCGTAACTTGGTTGTCGTTCTGCTCTTCAAATTGCTCGTTGTCCTCCATTTCAATATTGCTGGAAACATAGTCTTGGCCAGTTGGATCGTCAGAGTGCCAGTGGCTCTTCATCTAAATCACCGTTCCTGGAGCGGTTAAGGACATATTGACAAGGACGGGATCTCATACGAGTAGCATCACTTACATTGTTGCGATAGGTTGAGGGAAGAACGTCATAAAGATTCGACAGGTGGGCCCGCTCATCGTCACGGTGGGCGCCGGGGGCGCGCACGGCGAGCGCAATAATTATGTAAGCGTGTGCTCAACTGTGGGAACTAATCCAAGATGTGCGCTCGCACTGATGAGTCCATGCGAGGGATTGATATGACTGTGATTCGACCTTGTCATGCACGTGTTACAGCGGAACAAGAACCTCAGCCATACATTCTTTGTTGGCATGCCGCTTGGAACCGACGAGGTCCTTTGTTGGCACCGGTAAGCGGTCATCGGTCCTCGTCTCTCCTCGGGCTGAGCTTTGCTCCATTCTTGGAGATATTGACAAGGACTCGCTGGCGTCGGCTCGTCGCCGAAATGTGGAGCGAAACGGCCTGTCTGATCACCTTGCTTGACAAGGTTTCTCTCGGGTGTGAAATTCGTGAGAAAGTGACCACCCCCCTGTCTTACCGGAAATTGCCGCTTTCACTCAGAAACAGAAATGTCTTGTTGTGCGACGATTTGCTTATCGCGCGCGCCAACCTTCACCAACACCAACCGGAACGACTATCCCAGTGTATGCATTTCAATTTTTGTCTCCGACCTTCTTTTGCCTTGAACGCCAGATTCCCGTGACAAGCTTTTTCCCGCCCTTGCTAACCAGGTATATCTCACATTGGGCATCACTGCTGCATACTCATGTTGTGTCAGGCTGCTTTGTTTTCACCCGAGTCCACACCACAGCATTCCGAACCTGAACCAACTGCCCAGTCGTCCCCACCCCCAGCTCAAACATCTCAATTCCAGGAGGCCAAGCCCGAGCTTCCGAAACTGGCGACCGGAATGTGACGCAACGATGACTGACACGATGTGGCGCCACTCGGGACAACGATGCAACAACGACCGACGCGACGTAACACCGCAATGCGACAAAGGCCACGACGACATGCCAATGACTGCAGGACGACGACGACGACGATACACGTGAATGTGCACGCGTTCGCCGCTCGTGACCTCAACACCCGCCCCCTCCCGCTGCGTTCAGCACGTCCCAACGGACCTGCGCGTCAACAAGGACGGCGGCGCAGCGACTCTAACGACGACGCGACGACGCCATCGCCCTCCGAGACAACTTGACGCAACGACAACGACAACTCGACGCGCGACAACACCGTGACATCGACCGACAACAACGACACTGACGACACCGACGACACAACATCGATGCGACGACAAGTGCCAACGCGGACGATGACGCGACGACGGCAGTAACGGCGAGGACGATCGACGCCACGGCAGAGACTCGGAGACGATGGAAGGACGATGATGGTGATGATGGCGTGACTGACGACGTGTGCCAGTGCGTCCCTCTCTCTGTCCCTCACCCACCCCTACGCCTCTCTCTCACACACACCTACCCATGCCAGAACCCGCCCACGCCGACTGGTGACACGTCCCCATCCCATCCGCGTCCCATCCCCTCCAACCCCTGCGCACCCAGGATGGACATGCGACGGCGACGTTATGCGACACAACGCGACGCATGCCAGTGACCGGGCCACGACGACTCGAACGCGACGACTCGACGGTAGCACGACGGACGCCGACTGGCGACGCGACAACGGTGAGACGAGGAGGAGGAAGAGGGAGGCGCACAGTGCCAATGACGATGACGACGAGGAGGTGCGTAACCCCCGTTCCCACCTCCCTCTTTTTCGTGACCACGACCGATGGCAAGACCACGACGACGTCCCGACGACCGTCCCGAAACGATGTCTGCGATGCGACACAACGTCGACTGACCACGACCACGACATGGCATCGATGCGACGACAACTGTCGACGGCGACGACGACGACCGGTAATGCGAGAATGACGACAGGACGGGGGATGAGGACGGGGATGGGGACGAGATGGGGACGATGTGAGGTGACTCAGGCGAGACGACAATGACGACAGGACGACAGCGAGATGGCCCGGGCGCGTCAACCTCGGAAGACGATGAGTGCGACAATGACGGCGCGCCACGATGACCCTCACGGGTAGTGGGTTGGGCGCGGGTTAGCAAATGCTGACCCTTACTCGTACCCGTGGTACCATACCTGTGCAGTTCCCTAAAATTTACATTAGAATTTATTACATTAGACTTTGTAGGCCCCATAGTACTGGTGTGTCATCTATACTTATGGTACCTGCGGTCCTTGAACTTACTATGTGGTGCTACATAAGTAGAGGGCTTATGCATTGTCTCATAATGTCTATGAAGTGCTCTGTAGTGTACATAGTAACTGGGTTACTACCAGTAATTTTTTTTCTTCCAGATTAGTAGTGCCAAATACCTTTCTTCGCCAAGTTATCATTTACTTTGAATGGTTACATAAATAATTGTTAGCCCTTTGAATGGGCACTTTCTTTGACTTTTGACCTTGTCTGTGCACGACTACAATTTTACAAGCAAGGTTTCTGCCGTCGCAAGACGGCGCTTCCACAAGTAAAATTATAGTGGATACATTCCGGTGGCCCGACTTTACAACCGTCGGAAGAAAGCAATCTTACGTACGTTCTTTCGTTGTGAGGATTGTCAAATGGCTAATTGCAATCCACTTTTTTTACGCTAACATCGAGGAATTCGTACAATCGACTGAGGCAAGGGAATGTGGACCGAGCGCGGTAAATCGTGAATTATATGGGTTTGAGTTCTCGGAATAACATTTGCACGCAGGTGTGTACCGGTACCCAGGTGGAAATGGTGACGCCCGGAGGCGAAGCTTCGTTTGTCTCGGACATGTTCAAAGAGAGCCCACGTCATGGGATGCGGTCCAGCCTGTTTTTTTCTACAACGAAACAGACAGGAGTCAATGTTTCCATCTAGGTGGTACACTTCGATGCTAGGGAAGATGTCGTCTCTTCCGTTAATCGTTGGCCTATTGTGCGAACACCAGGTAAGGTTTATTTACCCTCATGTCGTTGGTCGCGCGTGGCTCATCTCGCACGAAGTCAAGGTAGATAACTATGCCATCACAGAATTTGTTCAAGGGCAAACTCGACGATGGGCGATCGCGTGGAGTTTCGGCACACTTCGTCTTCCGGACGTGCGTAGATCGATCTATTTTTTGCATCTATCTCTGACGCACACGGTCACACCGCAGTCTCTGGCACGCATAGCGAACACGGCACTGCAGAACATGTCTCGCACGACGCTCTACCACCGAGTGACGCAAAACATGAACGCGAACGTGTGGTCATCGGATACCCTTTATCATGCGCTGATGCGAATGCTGGAAGCGGTCGAAGGCGTTGCCGTCGATTTTGACTCGGAACG
>JBBPNU010000013.1:0-48357 GCA_038091055.1 Leccinum angustisporum
CTGGTGGCACCCCTTGTCCGAGCAACAATTCGACATTGCTTGTTACAATGGAGAAGATCACATTGGCGCATTCCCATTCGCTGGAACTCAAACTTGCACCTCGCACCCTCTCATTGCCCTCACCTTCAAAGATTTCACTCGCTCTGACGATTTCAGAGTGTCCATTCCCCACAGGACTCTTCCACATTCCGTCTGGCGGCGCTGACGAAGCGAACGCCCAGAAGTGGTTAGCCAAGCGGAGCGGTGATCGTCTCCTAACTCAATCACTCACCACCGGAAGAGTCTATAACGTGAGATTCTTAGCCTCCTCTTCCCGTTCTACCTCTGGAAACAACGGCGAATCGCTGCTCGAGACCCACGCCTGGCTCTCTATCTTGGAGGGGCACGTCAACCCTTCAATTGGTTGGTTAACCTACAATTTTGAAGTACTAGTCTGCAACTGAAAATCCTGTAGCTCGACTCAGCGAGGTGTGGACAACCGCACTAGCAGCCAATGAGAATCCCAATGTGAAACTTGTCGAGGAGATTCCTTGCCCAGATGGTTATGAATATGAGCTTGATAGCGATTATGACGAAGACGAGGCTGTTGAACCCGTTCCATCACTTTTACCCGGTGAACATGATGATTCAGCCACCCTTCTTGAAGGTAGGACGTCCGTGCACGCGCCTGGTCTACATGCGCTTACTCTGGGATCCCTGCCAGTTCGAGAATCAGACAACAAGTTCAGCAGCCCTTTTTCTTCCTTTGAGCGGGATGGAGGTCAGTGATATATTGCCGTTGCTTTGTAGTTCCTCAATCAGGTCCAGTCAGTGACGTGAGCTCGCTTGGTTCTCTCCCCGAGGAATCCATCAAAGATCAGGAGGCGCCTCCTGATTCGTCTTCAAAAACTACAACCGACTGCGAACGAACGGTTGTGATCAAGTTCGCATCCCACAGGACGTGAGTTATCCCCAAAAGTGTGCGTGTAATCATACTTGACGAGAATGCAGATGGTATACTTTCTTGTGGTATTGTTACACTGGTGATATCGAATTCTGCGAATTGCAATCGCAAGTTGAACAACATGGTGTTCGGCGCCTTCGTGTCATTGGAGACGGCCCACCCTCTTGTTCACCCAAGTCGATGTACCGACTCGCAGTTCTGGTAAGTATTCTTGTAAGACAGAATTAGGCGGACTCGTCTAATATATTTATATTCCAAAGGTCGGCGACAAGGCTCTCAAGGCCTTGGCCCTGAAAGCTATCAGAGCAAGCATGACGAGCACAAATGTCTTGAAGGAAACATTCTCTGTCTTTACATCGAAGTAAGCGTCGCTTCTTTCAACATGATCACCGACGCTCAGTGTGAACAGATACCCCAATGTTCTAAAAACCCAGCTTGATGTCCTCATAGAGCACCGTGCCTCCCCAGAGGTCAAAAAAGGTCTCCTTGTGAAGATTTCCAAGTCGGGTGTTATGCCTCATGCTGAGCCTGCGCTCGAAGCCTTCTACGATAGGCTTGCGGCCATGAAACCAGTCATTCCCGCTCCAGCAGATTATGCCATCAATGACGATGACGACTAGTAACCTACGCTATGCATTATATGAGATTTCGATTTCGTGTCGTGCATCTTGAATGTACTGTAGTAAAGTGTTATCATTGCTATCATTGTTATCATGCCCCGTCTCCTCGACGCAATCGATTGAACTTGGGCAGCATCTCCCGGAGGTACTCCGCATGTTTGATTCGCAAGTCGGCTTCCTGCACCTTGCCCCTGCCACTCCAGACCCGCCTCTCCGCCGCGGGACCATACACGCAGGTGTAGTCCTCCAGCGTCTCGTCCCCGGTTGGTACCACCAGACAACACGCGCCGACGACGCAATAGTTGGAGATGCGCACCGTGTGATGCACGCGTGCGCGCGTGGACACGGTATTGTTATTTCCTATCGAAGGTGACTCGACGCCTGTAACGAAAAAGCAAAAGAAAAAGAGCGATTCACGTCGAGAGCCAAACGCGCGAACGCGAAGACGAGGCGAGAACGTACGACAACCGATTTCAAACAAGTTGTCGTCTCCGATACGCATGACCTCCTTGCGTCGGTTGACGATGATGGCAGCCTCTTCGATGATGCAGTTGGAGCCGATGACGATGGGGCCTCCAAGAGCAAAGATGGTCGCCTTGGGATGGATGACCGAGCCCGGTCCGATGGTGATGTCGCCCTTGAGATCGACGTCTTGGCAGACGACCGCCTTCGAGTGGATCGTAAACTTGTCGCGTCTGAAATGACCGAGGTCAGTCGAGCGACGGCAGCTAGCTTTGAACTGTGTTCGCTCACATGGGTGGTGGCATGAGCGCGTCCTCGTTCACCAAAACTCCGACCTCAAGCGAGCTTCAGGGGCTGTTATACCTCGCCATCTAAACGACGCAGGTCAACCTCGACAATCCTACCCAATGTTATGTACCCAAACAGTATCTCCACGCTAGATGTAAGCAATGTACTACGAGAAAAATATAATCAATAAGTAATCCAGCAGCAGCAGTCACGTCGGCTTCTCGAAATGTGCATGCTCCCCCCATCGCTCCCAGGCTTGTTCTCCGACGTGTCTCATCGCGCGGAGCGTCTCCTGTCCAATGGACCACCACCCTTCTCGTCTGATGGTCTCGTACGAATCGGTCAACGTCCATGATCGTGAAGTAGAGAGCGTGCCGCTGAAACACGAACTCCCTATCGGTGTTAGCTCGGGGTATAGAGGGTCATAGTAAGTCGTATAAAAGAGGCGACGGGCCTCCACGTTAGCATATCTGAAGAAACGGATCAGGAGGTCAAGAGGTGCATGTGCATGCGAATCTTTAGAGTACCTCCACATTGCCAAAATCAGTAAGAGCTGCACGATGACGCCACAGTAAACGAGGGCAATGTTCCAGGATCTCTTGGTGGTAACCGGCTGTGCAAATGCGTCAATATCACATAGGAACGCAGATCAAAATGTGAATACCGAAAGCCCCCGAGTCCCAGCGAAGATCTTGTTGTCACACGCTTCTTGGTCTAGATGACTCGAGTTTAGATCTCTCGACCTGTCGATCGACAAAGGTTCATCCAGTTTCTCGGCAGTCGCAAAAAAGTTACCAACCTGTCAGCTTCGCTCTCAGTCAGGTCCCTGAGTGTCGTCTTCAGACGGGACACCGCGTCAGCACGTCCATCCGGGCTGTCATCCGAAACAACGGAAACATCTGCTTCAAACGACCTATTTTCTCTATCTTCCGGTGCATTAGGGATCTCCTTCACATCATCAACTTCCCTCCCCATGGCGTCAACAATCCGCACCAAACTACGGCGTGGAGTTGATGGCGTTGAAGTCTTCTCCACATCCGCATGACCATTCGGGAGATCTGACGGTGGCGCTGCAATTTCTGCTTCGTCAACCCTCTCTCGCCCAAAAGCATCCACCACTCGTACAGCCGGGGATCTCCGAAGCGACCGTGGTGATGGATTTTCTCGAGCCATTGGCGTTGTGGGCCGCTCTGGGGTAGCAGGTCTACGTAGTAAAGCAGGCGTTGACGTCGCCTGGGGGGCTTCGTTCTCACCCGCATCTGTGTCGTCTGCCCCGTGGTTGATATTGATATTCAGCCTTGGCAATGGTAACTCAGGATTTGTCAATCGTATGGCGCTCAAAGGGGGATTTGGGTGTTCTTCCGTTGTAGAAGCCTCTGATTCGGTCACATCAAAACGAACTTTTAGCAGCCCCTTCCTCCTAGCAAGCGACCCATATTGGGATTGGTCTATGCCATTGTTTAGGAGCACAGATTGACCCGGAGTCGCCAACCATGCGCCTGGGGGCGCAGGGGTGCGCAAGGGGAGAGTCTTGGCTCGTGACCATGAGCCTACTGGAGTAAGAAGCCCATCCTCAGCTGGATGGTCGGTCTCAGTGTCGATGTGTGCGGGAGGTAGGGAACCAGTGCGGGGCAACGGGGTGGAGGTGAATGCGGGGGGAGTCGACTCCAATGAGAAAAATGGCACAGAGGAAGGCGGTCGATGGCCGGACTTGGGAGCTACTGGAGTTGCAGCCCAAGCACCGGGGGGTTTCGGTGTCTTGGTCAATGTCATGTTTGAGTTGGCATCAAGACGCCGGTCCTTTATAGGACTCCCCAGTGCATCATCATCTGACGAAGACGGTGGGCCAGGAAGATCCGGAAGGTCGTGTGGGGGTGAAGGTGTTCGAAAGTCCAGGATGGAACCACCGAATGACGTTTGGCGTGGAGGAGTGAGAAGGGCGAACGAGAGGGACGTTTCGGAAGTAGGCTGTGAGCCGGTACTAGGTAGAGGTGTACCGGGAGGTGTCGCACTGATAGATGGCTCTTCAGGAGACTGAGTCGGAACTTGGGCACGAGGTGGATCGTCTGCTTTCTGAAGAGTCACTTCGTTGGGGATAGAGGCTGGTGCACCAAATCGAGGGGAACCCTGTGGGGAGGGTGATGACAAGACTTCAGTATCAGTATCCGTCTCGATCTCTTCTGGAAGGGGCTTCGGGGGATTACTCCTCGGTGTAGTGGACTGGGTAGGAAGATCATCGACGGACTCTTCATCGCTTGCTAAGCTGGTGTTACAACGAATCGGGCACATAGACGCGAACAACGACGCACCCAATACCATATCCTCCTGGCTCCACGAATTTCCACCCACCACAGGTCCTTGACTTGGTGGTTCGACAACCTCGTTCTGGTAGGAAGATTCATCACCCACGACATTTGTGAGGCTCATATCACTGGTCGCGTGGCCAACAGCTGTGAAGCTTTTCATCCTAGAACGTACAGGTATATGGCTGGATATGACAGCTTCCGATGTCCTGTTCGATGGTTGAGAACCAGGGGAGGGGGAGGGGGCGCTTCGGCGCCGATCATCGAGTTCAAGCGGAGGGAGAGGACTGCGAGCGAAGTTCCAACCAAACTTGGAAGCAGCACCTGGCGATTTGCTGGGACTGAGACCGTTCAATGGCGTGGAGCGAGTAGCATTCTCATCTAAACCTGAATCTGCGAGGTCGCGCGACTTGTGCAACGGAGTTGCTGAGATAGCAGAAGAGCCTGCTTTTGGTGACACGCCATGGTGTCCCCCAGAGTCCCCCAGACGAGTTAGACTTGGAGTAGCACGAAGAGAATTGTTTCGAGGTCTAGCGCTAGAAGCTGGTGGACTCGACCATTGGGGACGGGGAGAATTCCAGTTCCGCTCTCGCTCATGAATAACTTCGTTTGCTTCTTCTTGCTCCAGCTCCTTCAATGAATCGCAGCTGCTAGCTAACGAGGCAGGCGAGTCCGAACGGAGAGACGAACGGGAAGACTTTCGCTGGAGAGAAGCGTGAGTAGGTGCAGAATAAGGTGTCGTTGATGGTGATCGTGGTGGATGGGAGTGCGAGTGCGAGTGCGAGTGCGAAAACGAGTGATTCGAGCTTGTGCTCAAACTCGAGGATGGTCGGGACGATGGATGTCGCTTATTCCACTCTCGCTCTCGTTCATGGTTTCTATCTCGTTCAAGCTCCGAAATTCGTTCTCGATCTGTCAAAAAAAATGAGGTATGGAGAGTATAGACTGAGGAAAACACTGACAGTCTGCCTGAGAGCCAATCGAGCTGGGTCTGGAGTTGTGATCGTCATCGAAACTGCGCAAAGACACGATACTACTTCGCCTTTCCAGGTGTCTGTGTCCAGGCCTGGCGATACCACTCTGTGCCATAGGTGAATCGTGAGATGATGATTTTGTACGAGAAGGTGAGTGAATTTCTTGAGAAAGGCGACGGTGGAATTCATGTGAATGTCTGTGGTTCATCTCCGGAGTATTGGACCTTGACGAGACTCTCGGGCGGTTCCACACTCGTTCGCGTCGATGGTTGCGCTCCTCTTCCTGGGATGGATGATTTTTATCTATGATTAATGACCTAAGTGTATTGTGCCTCATACACGAGTCAATTGCTTACCGGTCTTGCTGTCCAGTGAAGAGGTTGAAGCTGTCAATCAATGAGTGATAAGGTATGTTCGATCTGCAAGGGACTGGCTTACAATCAAGGCTCGTGCGTCTGTGTTCCACTTTCGAATTACTCCTGCTTCCTCTGAGTGAAGAGGATGGACGAGAATCAGACGGTATTGCGGTGGGTTGTGCAATATTCGGTGGCGATGTCGAGGCTATAAAACATAGAGACCTGAGAGCTCTGGTGACATTGAGAGCAAAGTAACCTACCTTCGGTCTCGGAGTTGAGAACGTCACCCATAGCTCGTTGCATTTCCGAATCTTGTTCAAGGAGATCTGACCAATGGTCAGATAAACGAAGACGCATATTCTGACCTAAGACGTACTAGAATGAAATGCAAGCTGGGATGACATTTGGAAGGATGGGTGAGTATTTGAGGTGACCGATGGAGTTGCACGGGTAGGATTCAACTGGGATGAGGTAGATGCTTGGGGACGATGTCGGGAGTCGGAGGCGCTGTCAGATGCTAGAGATGAGTCCGATTGGATCAGTGCTGAATCCCGCTGAGGAGAGGACAGTGTGACGACGTACGAACGTCGAGCGCCTGGGAAAAGTTTTGATCCATAAGTTGTGATTGAGAAGCCATGAGACGGGCGCGCAGGGCGTCAAAAGAGGCCGCGGTAGAGAACCGAAATGAACGATCGGATTGTCTACTGGATTCTGATACACTAGGTTGGGACATGACTAGAGCGTATAAGATGGGAACATACTTGGTTTGTCGGCTTCCTCGTCGCTCAAGCTTCGTCTAGCCGCTCTGCGTTGACCTCTGTCCCTGTCGACGACGGGGGTAATTTCCATCGAACTGCCATCGAAGCTGTTTCTACGCTGACGGTTCTTTTCGGGAGTGTCACCGGGCTCCCTGAGGGCGCGGGAGAATATGTTCCTCAAGCTCTCACGGGCTACACTGGAACTACTGGAGCCCAAGCGCGGAGGTCCAACGAGCGAGTCTGCCTCGGATGGCGGTGCTGGAGGGTGGGATGGGGTGGTGTCCCTCGAGGACCGTGGCTCGCGAGCGAGAAGCGCGCGTAGACGGGCAGCCGGTGTCTCTGCAGGGACTGCCGTGTGGTCTGAATTGATTGGCCTTGGTTGCATGCGGGGAGTGGGCAACTCGTCTTCTTCATGATCGTCACGTATGGCTGCAAAGGAAAAACGTGCCGATGCAGGACCAGCCTGTGGCGTTGCCTCAGAGCTGTTGTCTGACATGTGTAAGCTTGGGCTGGGACTGCGCCTGAGTACTCTTAGCCGTGGTCTGCCAGTGAGGAGTACAGCCGGGTGAGGAGGCTGGTCGACGTCCGCTGGCATATGAACCACGTTCAAGTCCGACTCGCGGTCGATCCGTCCTCGAGGCGCGGCATCAACAATGCAACTTGCCTAATCGGGAACTGCCTACTTGCACTAGTACATCATAGCCAAGAGTTTTTAATGCCCGTCACGGCGCTGTACAACATGGCCGGCTAGACCTCTTGCGGCCTGCTTTAAAAATGTAGCCACGACTTGTTTCTCGTTACCGCTTTCCTTTCCCCATTTCTCAGTCACCACTACATGAGTGCTCCAAATTCGCCCCAGCAGAACCCCAGCCAATCTGATCAGCATGACAATGACTCGGACGTACCAGATGGTGGCTTGGCCGCGTGGCTAACCGTGGTTGGCGCGCAAGTGTCCGCTCTTACCACCACAGCTCGTGCAAACTGACGCGTTCTTTCAAGTTTTCTCGTCCAAATCGGTGGCTTTGGGTAAGAGGGTCAAGTCTGTGCCTGCACTCGTCCTCACCTAGATCCCTGCAGTTTCGTAAACGCGTTCGGCGTCTTCCAAGGCAGTTTCGTATCTCTCTGGTACCAACAACTACTCATCCCTTTCTAGACTATTACTCCCAGTATTACTTGTCCAACTTCTCCTCCTCTACAATTTCGTACGCGCTTGTTATTCCGTAACCAAAAAAAAACTCACCAAGTTGTATTCTAGTTGGATAGGAAGTACGAATTCATTCTTGATCTTGTCCGGGGGTCTCTTCTTTGGCCGACTTTATGACAACGGTTACTTGTAAGCTCCTTCTGCCCCTGGTTCCCATATCCACTTTCCCCATGTCTATAGCCACTGGCTGGTATTCATCGGCTCTTTCCTACAAACATTATGTCTTTTCATGCTCTCTTTGACGCAACGGAACCAATTCTATCAAGTGCGTATTCATCGCTGCTACACTTCCATTGCAACTTATACTGTCAGGTTTTTCTATGCCATGGCTTGGGCTTCGGTTTGGCTACAAGCATGGGTTACGTTCCTTCCCTTGCAGTTCTGTCCCTGCATTTCAAGAAGAAAAAGGCCGCAATTGCCATGTGCATTGTGGCTGCCGGGACCCCATTTAGTGCCGCACTATACACCATTCTTTTGAACAACCTTCTGAATGATAAATTCGGCTTTGCAACCAGCATCCGCATAACCGCAGCAGCAAACACCGCTTTATTGGTGATTGGTTGTGCCCTCATGCGAACTACGCCATCTTATTCGAGGACAACAATACAAACCCGCTACTTTCAATTACTGAAGACATCTTCCGGTGATTACCCGTACTTATTCGCTTGCACCGGGTAGGCAACGAGCACCGCCATCTCATCGGTGACGATACTCATTTCCCTTTTAGCTTGTTCCTCTTTGGTGCTGGAGCATTTTTTCCATTCTTTTATATTCAGCTCGACTCGGCCATGCATGGCCTTGGTAAAGAGTTCTCTTTCTATACGGTCCGACTAGATTCTCCCCGTGGATGCTATATGTTGAATGTCTTTTTCAGATTGTTATTCTCAATGGAGGCAATTTCATCGGTCGTGTCACCGGTGGTTTCATTTCTGGCTACTTCGGCATCTCTAATGTGGTCATTGGATCGACATTGAGTGCCGGCGCCTTCACCATCGCAATGACATCCTTCTCCAATCGCGCTGCTGCTACGAGTATTGGGTTCCTCATCGGATATTTCGCGGGAGTTTGTTAGTCACGGTGTTCATCTATTTCCCTTGATCGCGTTGAGAACCAAGGGCATTCTCAGATGTGGCCCTTTCCGCTCCCCTTGTGGAACACTTGACCCGCAACTTATCCGAGCTTGGGTAAGAAGCCGTACTATTCCACTCAGGCTAATGGTCTCTTATTTTTATCTTCACCCAAGGGCACGTATGGGTATAGGACTCTTTTTGGCAGGTGTGTCATGAATCATATCATTCTCTATTCTTGCTCAATAGGTCATAGGTCTCGGAAGCTTGATAGGTAAGTTCCCCGAGATCCGATATCGCATGAGATCTCATGCGTGTGCACAGGGACACCTCTCGCGGGCGCACTTCTAGGATCAGACTATACTTGGTGGAGACCCGCGGTTTTTTGTGGGGTGAGTTTGTCAAGAATACCTACATTGTTTCGCACGTGACCTCTTGTTGCGCATCGCAGGTTCTTTGTATCGCAAGCACTTTCATGTTTGTTGCGACGGAACTTGTCTCGCGACGGACCCAAAAGTCCGCGAACGTGGCCGCCTAACCTTCATTTGTCGTAGATCGACAGGTTGAAGCTAAACGCAATCGATCCCATGGACAGACGACTCGATCCGTGCGCAATATAGTATCTATAATAACGATTATTGGACTTGACCATGCACCTTACCCACCTACTTAATCTGGCGTTGTAGCACTTTCAGAAACCAGAAAACCGTATGTAGGAGTAGCATATATGTATCTACAAAGCACATTGTCATCATGTATTATGGAGGTGGTTCCTTTATGAAGGACCCAAATTCCTCAGGTGACATGGCGTCGCTAACTCACCGACCGATCGAGCAGGTAACTTAGGGCGTGAACAACTTGCGTTGTATTGCTTGAAAAGGTTTGACAAGTCTGTGGCACCGTCGTTGTCGGCTCACTAGCCTCACCAGCGATTTGGCAGACTCACTCGCCTTGCTCACCTGATCTTGTCCATGCGATCCAACCTGTTAAGGCCAGTCAATGGTAAATACAATGATTAGGACCACCTCAGCCGAAATAAAGTCACTGAGGCGCCGCCGGGGCGATGATCGGCAGATCATCAAGTGCGATTTAGCACAGACAGGGGTTTGATCGATCGATCATTGCATACCACACCACAACAGCGTTCCATTGACGAAGGAATGGAGCGCTGTCGACTCACGATAGGAGGATACGGATAAGCGGCGACTCGGATGGGTAACTTGAACATGCGTACGATTCATTCCATTTTCCCGTTATATTTACCCCTTCTCCGCGTGATGCTTCTTGGGCCAAGTCCTTGGCACTCCTTGCAGAGTAAATAATATGATCAGGTCCATGTATCCCAGTGACTCGTTCAAGATATTGATACTCACGCAGTATCGTAGGGGGACACCGTCACAGACTCACAGTACAGACGACCAGCATCGGTGTCGTTCGCCCAAACTTTGCTAGGTGATCATTATCTTCATGGCGCATCATGATACATGACGGTGTGCGGATCAACTTGAAGCACCGTAGTCTCGCACGTTCCCCCGGAACCCTCAATGTGTTTCGGATCCATGCAAGAGAACTCTGAACATTTACGCACATCCATCAAGCTTGGGGCGATGTACATAGCCACACGAGTTGAGCCTGTTGACACCTGTGGTGGTGCGTGTCTTTGGCTTAGGAACTGGTACTACTGACTTGGATGCGATGGTGGACAGGTCCTGATCGCAGCTTGATGGATGGTTGCACGCTGAACATATTGGGGTCGGAACCACGCAAGATAAGGCGCTAACGGATGGAGGGAAGCCACCGCCCTTTCAAGTCGGAACTTGAATATGGACGACTCGGAATGGGTTAGTATGGGACTCACAGCTCACAGCCTGGACGGCCTTTATCAGAAACTTGAAAGGGAGCAAGAATCCCAGTCGAAGATCTATCAATCGTTTCCCCCGACTTTCTTGACTAGGCCTGACAACAATGCACTTACGAAACCATCGTAGAAGATAACGGAATGATCATACCGTTGCATCCTGCTAAAACCTATACTGCTACCGTTTAACCTCTTAGAAGCTGCTCCAGGTGCGAATATTGCATCAGCTGAAAGTTGGAAGCGGGCTATCGGTACACAGCGGAAACGCGATCGAGAGCATTCACACAACCTAACATTGTATTCACGTATGATTATTGTTACAGCGACATTATCGGTGACAGAGGAAGGCTCTCACTCGCCAACCTTGAAAGACAATCATCTTACGCATAGCACAAAACAGCATACTCCTAAGATATACCGGTGAGATGCACAATCCTTGTAGTGGAGAGTCGAGATATGTTACCTTCACTTTCTTCTCGGTGTCGTTATAGGGAATGAAACACCCGTCTCCGTATATTTCAGAAGCTTTGCCTGGGTGCACGGCCCCGTGGTAGGGAGCCTGGGCAATGTAGATCGGGGTACCGTCCGGCTCTCTCCCGCCCTCGACGGGCCGAGCACCGAGGGATGCGAGATTGATCTGACCAGAGCAGGACATCCACCTGACGGCGCGAGAGTTTCCGACAAGGATCTCGTACTTGTCGACCTGCAATACACGGACTTGGTGAGACATAATGGGCAATGTACAGGGAAGACCTACGTGGACCTCATCTTTCTTGTAGCCGATCACACCACCCTTTTTGAAGACTGTACTGGCTTTGCCAACAACTAAGCGTGTTACGAGTCAATCAGGGTTCCCAATTCGCAAACTAAAACTCACAGATTCCACCCTGGTGACCGTAGAAATATCAGCGACACCGTTAACGGCAGGGTTACATGTACGAACGTCACGGTAAGCACGGCAAATGTAAAGGGCTTCGCCGCGTTCTTCACCACCTTGAATGGCATCACGGGGAATATGCTTTCCTTCATTCCAAACCCAGGCAACAGGTCCATTGTGCTGTCCTGCTCTCCACTGTTGGGTACGAACTTGCGATTCTGAGATCCACTTGCTCTCGGACCAAGCTTGTGCCCGTTTCTAGAAAACAATGAGCCTCAAAGGACAAACAAATGACGGGCTGACTAGATGCGACACCTACTTCCTCGTTTTTCTCTTGGTGATGTTTGTATGCGAAAAGGCCACCAGCGAGCGCTGTGGCTCCGGCGAGCAGACCTCCGCCGATCTATCAAAGATTAGATGATCAATCAACAAGGTAGACCCTGTCAGTACCAGCTCCTTCTCGTGCTCTTCGACCCAAGATTTCTTTTGCGGAGCTTGGTATGAATCATCATCTTTAGATGCCTGGAACTGCTGCTGCTGGTTATAAACAGCTTGAGGAGGTTTATAGTCTCCTCCACACTGGTCTTGACAGGCCTGGAGGCGTCCCCAGAGGGCGGGGGTTACCGGGGGTGTCCAGTCGCCCTGTTTCGCGGGAATGATAATATAATTGCGTCACTTGAGAGAGGACGTACCTGGGAGCGATGGGGCTGGATGATATTATACTCGCACCCTAGATCGTAGCGATCAGAACAGGGCGGACGGACGACAGGGATGCCAGTGTCTACCTTCGAATACGACGACGTCGCCATAGTTGTATTGTTGACCTGGTTGCCACTGTGGAGCCATCGGGGGATTTTGTATGTGAGAGTGGAGCGTACAGAGAGAGGTGGTCCGGAGAATGGATGTGGGGTCATCTGGGCGAGATTTTATATGGCGATGCTTCCATGCCAAATGGTGCCACCGACGCGGAGCATCGATAGGAGGACCAGATTGCACCCTGTAACATATGAGGGTTACTGTCACTACCCCGGAACAACTGGCGTGTTCCGGTATGAAGATGGAAGATGTGCCAAGACACAACCCAATGCGGAAAGATTATACGTTATCTGATCCAACGAGGCCTTGCTATCTGATTGACTGTCGATGTCCGAGTCACTGGTTGCAGTGGAGAGGGATCATGGCCGCATTAACGAGCGAGATGGGTGTGAGTGCCAGGTCCAGGATCAAACACGTGCATACTAATGTAGGTCGTGGGGTCGTGGGTCGGAGCAACAGGCTAATCGATCGGTCTGGCCTTGGTCTGGCCACTACAGTACTGTAGTGGATATACTACGGACTCAAAATCAGTTACGGTATTATATGTTCTAAGACTGGACTCAAGACGCCGGCACAAAATCGGTTCACCACTGCATCGGTCCCACCGTCACGATCATGGACACCACAACCGTTGAAACTGTCTTTCGCCTCGTACCAACGCTCCAAAAGTATGACTGGGGAAAGACTGGACATCAATCCAAAGTCGCCCAACTGGCTGCAGGGACAGACATCCCCGGCTTCGTACTCGACCCATCGGCTCCCTATGCTGAGGCAAGTCGTCCATGATTGTTGAGTGCTAACGACTGAACGACATCCACCAGCTGTGGATGGGCACGCACGTTAAATCACCATCTGGCGTGGTTGGGTTGAGTTCGCGTCTCCCAGAGGTGTTGGCTGCGAACCCACACCTCATCGGAAGCGAGGTCTCCAACAAGTTCCTTACCTCCAAAGGAAATCTCCCTTTCCTTTTCAAAGTCCTCTCGATCAAAAAGGCCTTGAGCATCCAAACCCACCCTGACAAGAAGACTGCGGAGCAGTTACACGCTGCGCAGCCAACAGTTTATACAGGTAGGGTGATCACTCTTTGAGATAGCTTTATCTCACTCGTTCTCGTTCAATTCAAGATGACAACCACAAGCCCGAAATGGCCATCGCGTTAACGGATTTCAAGGGCTTGTGTGGATTCTTGCCCATCCAAGAGATCAAGACACACCTCAGGAATGTGCCAGAGTTTCGTGCAATCGTTTCCGAACAAGTTGCGGTTCGCTTCCTTGCAGCCGAAGGACCGGAGGAGCGAGAGGAGCTGCGGCACCTCTTTTCGGCTCTCATGCAAGCTGATCCGAAAGCGGTCCAGGACCAGCTCTCACAGCTGACCACACGTTACAGCACTAAGAAGGACCGAAGCGACGTCGAGGACCTCATCCTTACCCTGAACGAACAATACTATGGTGACGTTGGAGTGTTCTGCCCCTTCGTACTGAATTACGTCAAGTTGGAGACTGGGCAGGCGATTTTTCTCGGCGCTGGAGAACCGCACGCCTATATTTCTGGAGGTAGGGACTTGTGGATGTCTGCAGGTGTGAGCGCTCACCGCAACGATCAGATATCATGGAGTGCATGGCCAACTCGGATAACGTCATCCGAGCGGGTCTTACCCCGAAACCAAAGGACATCCCCAACCTCCTTGCTGGTCTGACTTACAAGGCCGCACCTTGGTCAAATCATATGGTCCAGCCATCCATGAGTTTGGATTCGGCCACCGTAACTTACGCTCCACCCGTCCCAGACTTCACCGTCCTTGCACTGAACCTAAAGCAGGGCGGTTCGGAGCCGCAAAGCGCGATCAACGGGCCATCGATCATCATTGTTACTGATGGGGGTGGCGTCATCAGATGGGACAAGGACAGCAAATCTCTGACGATACAACCAGGAAGTGTCGTTTTTGTAGGGGCCAACGTGGCCGTTTCGTTCGAGGCGCTCGACAGGTTGATGGTGTATAGAGCGTACGTTAGCTAATAGCGGGGAAACCCGAACAGAGTGCTGTAAGTGACCTAAAATGACAAAGAACCAAAGAACCGGACCAAGAGTGAGGTAAATTAAATACAAAAACACGGCATTAAGTCATCAGAGATTTTTTTCTGCAACATGCTTCTCAATCAAATGAGCAACAGTGGGGCCATAGACAGGTATTGCGGTGCCATGAAATCCTTCTGGATAGGCTGGTATCTCGGGTGTGACCTCTGAGAAGTAACTGGACAGACAAAATGCTCAGCCACGTCGGACGTGCAGAAAAGAGCACACTCACGTGTCGTTCCAGACACCAAAATAAGTCATCCCCAGAGCCCGCGTGGTCCACTCGTAATCGTGAGCAAACCCCCCCGGGTAAACCATCTCGATGACAGCGGACACATTCGTGTGTGGCATCAAGATCAGATGTGACAACCCGTTCCCGTGCACCCCAAGCAGGATCTATGCGCGCGCGTCAACCGGACCGTAGTGGTGCCCAGAGATGCCAACTCACTGTAGTACGCGCTGCGTTTCGAACTTGTTCATCTTTTGTCATTTCCTCGGCGTGCACAATATTCAGTTCCCACTCTTTGCTAGGCACGGTACCTGTCTGCGTGGTGCCCATTATTCCTGCGTTTTTCCTCCGCACAAGGTCCTCTAGACTTTCCACCAGAACCTCGTGGTCTTTGGGAATCAAGTGACGTCGCGAATGTTGGCGTGAAATGTAGGTAATCACAATCTTCTCCGTCTCTTCAAGCTTGGGCGTCGCCGTGGGTAGTGGTTCGTCATCCAGCGCGTACTGCTTGCTAGAATCCTCGTCCTGGATTGTCACACCCGCGAAACGCCAAACGGCGTTCCTGACCGATCTCCACCAATAGCCATTTTTATCCAACTTTGAACGAGCAACCATAACATCGACCGATTCACTGGCGGTGCGCTGGTTCTGAAAGCCGCATAGAACACCTCTGAAAGCCGCCGATCTATCCGCGAGTAAAAGGTACGGGAAGTGCCAAGCCCGATGATCAGCTGAGTCGACGCTAGCCGACGTGGCATTCACGCGATCCTCCCAGTCCACGTCGACCTCGACCGTCAAAGACGGGAAAACAGCCCGCAGGAAATAGCCGTTAAATCCTGGTTTGTCTCGCCACCCTACGTTTGACGAGTGGGGGAAAATAGCCCGATGAATCGAGGGAGGGGGATCAGGATGCACAGCGGCCGTCCAAAATGACCATGTTCCGAATAGAAGCTCAGCGCAGAAGTGATAGTAGTGGTTTAGAACTAGACCATGTTAAGCACAGACGGAAGCCAACCGGAGCTTGGACGTACATTGCGGTGGGTCATTGAACAAAAGCTGGCGAATGGATGATAAGCAAATCACAAAAACGGGCTATTGTTATAACTAACCGTATTGCCCTCAACTGTCCAAACTCTACGAGTGGAAGGATGGTTACCCCAGCGTTGAACAGCCTTCTCTGGAGTGATTATATCCATATTCTGTGGAGTAGGCTCACGTAGCGCTATATTCTCGGGAGTGTTCTCTGCAGTGAGACCGGTCGAGGTCATGTACCTAGCTTCGGGGAACGAAGATGGTGAGGAGGTTAAGATCAGAAGAGTGCCGTTTGCCATGTAGATATCCCGAAATATTGTCCACCCAGGAACGTGTTCAACTATGGAAGTTTCTGGCAAGGATGGGAGGCCTGCAAGGTCCATGGTTCCGAAGGTGTTGCTTTGCCGCCCAGGTTCGCCATTCCAGTGAGGTAGGAGAGGGCCGGGTATTTGAATGATGCCTTCTTGGTCGTTTTGTGGTTGGTGATCGTCATCTGCAGTTTCCCCGCCTCGGTGGCCAAACCCAACAGTTCTGGCGATTGCCAACGAGTTTAACGGTGCCATGGTTGCAAGAAAGTGCATCGAGACGGCACCGATGAGGATGAGGACCGCATCACGTCGGGAAAGTGCACGAATGAGCGGAGGCATAGAAACAAGGTGGGGTAGGTAAACAAAGTGCAGGTGGGTAAACGAGAAATTCAGCAAATTGAATTTGGAATGTTACTTTACTTACGTACGGTTTAAATTTGCTGGGAGTACCTGTCGTACAATCTCCGAAAATAGCATTCAATATATATCCTGGGAATCATCACAGTCGTAGTTGCGGACCCGATGATCAGTCTACATGAAACGATGGGGAGGGTTAGAAACCGAGATCTTATAGGTCATGAGATTGGATGGATAGACACATATGGTCAATGGCAGCGCCGCATGAACTTGATGAGGTTGAAGAATCTCGCTGGGAATTGTCAAATGTATCGTCACTAAACGTTGATTTGAACACCAACCAGGAACTGAGCCTGTCTGTTCAGTAACTTTAGTAAAGATAACCTTGCACAATGACAAGGTCACACCATCAGCAGCTAGACACTAGCCACATGGTATGGGAAGGCGATTCAGACTCCCGTTTCAGTGACTCGGCATCAGAGATGTTCGGTGTGAAACGCTGGCAAGTCTTGAAGCATGGAAACTGGGATCTCCCGAAAGCGGACGGTAACCTGATAGGAATAGAACAAGCACGCAAGACCCGCGGTGACGTTAGTTTTCGATCCACCACACGTTTTGGGACCAGATTTGGGGACCATCCTCTAAGAATTGGAGAGTGAGCTGACTCGGCGCAGATATGCAGGCACGCATATGAGGAAGGGGGGTGCTTGAGATGCGACGCACAGCGGTCAATAATCGATTACTCTCAGAGAAGAGTATCATAGGCTTACCACATGGTCATCGTAATAAGAGTTGGGGGTGGGCTTGAAGCGGCGAAACTGTGTAGCGTTTCGGAGCAGATGCGGCACTGCCGATCCATTCGCTTATGTAATTGTATTTCCTCACCATGGTCGCCATCATCGGTGCATCCCTGGCGCTTGCCACCTTCGTCTATGCTGTTGCCATCAACGACGTTCGTCCCCTGGTAGTGTGGCATGGTCTTGGTGACACATACGCATCACCAGGCATGGTCCAGTTTGAAAGCGAAGTGAAGAAGATGCACCCAGGTATCTTCGTCCACTCTGTCTACATCGACCAGGACGAGAAAGCAGATCAACGTGCGGGATTCGTAAGTGTTGTATTCGATAAACAAGATTTTTCTTACGAGGCCCCCTCAGTATGGGAACGTCAATCAGCAACTCGCCATTGTCGCCCAACAACTTGCCTCGATTCCGGAGCTCAGCAGAGGGTTTGATGCTATTGGTTTCTCTCAAGGCGGCCAGTTCCTGCGAGCCTATGTAGAACGGAATAACACCCCACCTGCGCACAATCTCATCACTTTCGGATCACAACATATGGGCATCTCTGACCTGCCATTGTGTAAACCATTCGACTTGCTGTGTCAACTGAGCCAACGGGCCGTCAAGTTGGGCGTCTATAGCGAATGGGCCCAGGAAAACATAGTACAGGTTGGACAAACTTCTTATACTGTCGCTCGTGTGATATCTAATCTCAAATTTGACAGGCCCAATACTTCAGGAATCCGTCACAATTGTCGTCGTACATTTCATCGGGCAGTTTCCTGGCTGATATCAACAACGAGGTCCTCGTTCCGTCTGCCAGAGAAAAAGCCTACGCCGAAAATCTTGCGTCATTAGAACACCTCGTCCTCGTCCTTTTCGCGGAAGATGAGACTGTCGTCCCTAGGGAGAGTGCATGGTTTGGTTCCGAAGCCCCGCCGGAAGATATGCGCTATGTTTCAGATCGCTTCCCGGAACAGAAGCATCTTGGACCGCAGGCCGAAGAGAAGGTTATCGTGCCCATGAAGCACCAGCCATTGTACATAGAGGATTGGATTGGCCTTCGCACCCTTGACGAGCGAGGTGCTGTCGTTTTGGTCACCTGTCCGGGGCGACACATGCAGTTGGGGGGCTGCTGGGAGAGTTTGGTGGAAAAGTGGGTTGGCGGAACCATGTGAAGCCTGTTCCAAATACCTTACAGTAGTTGCACGCTGCCAGTAATCTGCATCAAACTTGTACTAAGTTATGTATTCCCGTAGAAATATGTACCGCAGGTTCGGCTCACGCAATAGTCACACGTCACATTTGTGTGAAGTCGCTTTCACGCTCGTTTCAAGTTGTCCATCGTCTTTTGCTCTTTGATCAGAATGTCGGGCGCAGCAGCATCAGCGGGTACCTCCCGATTCACTGCGTTCATGAACCACCCAGCCGGTCGGTATTTCATCTCTTTGCTACGCAACGGTGTTGACTTTTAGCTTTGGGACTCATCGGCACCCCATTTGTGTGAACAGGGCCCAAAACCGTGTTCTTTTGGGGCCCGATGATGAAGTGGTGTTTGGTCGCTGCTGGTCTGAAAGACTTGAACCGACCCGCGGATAAGTTGAGCGTATCCCAAAACATTGGTGTGTCCATAATTGCCTTGTATCTCCATACATCTGCTCATTTGCATCCCGCTAGCTTTGGCAGCAACAGGAATGATCTGGGTGAGGTACTCGTTTGTCATTACACCGGTCAACTATAGCCTTGCCGCAGTAAGTTACGGTTGGCGTTCTTCGGGTTCCTATTATTCATGTTTCAAGGTCAACTTCTTCGTGGGTGCTACGGGCCTCGGCCAGCTAGCTCGTGTTGCTCAGTAAGGAATCGACTTGATGCTATGCGGAATTATTCTCATCCACTCCCAGCTATCGCTACACGCAGCCCCAAGCTGTAGAAGGAGCAAAAGCTTAGAACTGAAACTTACACTCGATACTTGTACACGCTTGTGCTAGTCACTCTTTCTTCGTCAACAATATTGTCATTAGGCCAAACATTTAAGGGTTATTAACGTGATGACTGGCTGCTTTTTCCCTTGGCACGACGCTCCTCACTACTTTGCGGATCAGTTGGGGTGAATACACTCTTGGCTACGTCCCACCACCCGCTTTCCATCAAGATACGATTTGCCGCTGCCACAATTTCAGACATGGTTCGTTGGGCGTCACTATTCGGAGCGTTCGTGGGAGGGTCTTCGCGATATTGCCACTGATTCGCAAATGATTCCCATGGTTTCCTGTGATGCTCGGTACTGCGAGGCGTCGTTTTTGGAAGTCGTGTACCAGCACCACCGCCGCCACCGCCGTTCCCGTTCAGTGCACCAAGAACAGCACCTAAACCGGACAAAATATCTCTCCCCCCACCATCCTGGTTCCCCATATACCAGCCTACACCAGCTGCTAAAACACCAATTATTGATCCCCATTTGATAAACCAGAACGAGGTCCTGAACAACCAGCTTGTTGTTCTGTACAAGCTCACGAGTGCGAGATACGCCGCCAAGAGGCTGATGATGGGCGGTATGATAGTCTGAGCGTCGCACTCCCAAGGTTTGGATGCGATAAGGGAGGAGACAAGGGATATAAATGCGGTGAGGAGGGCCAGTGAGTGTGAGAGAAACAAAGTGGTGAACGAGTAAAGCTCCGGCGGGACATGTTCCTGCAGGAAGTTAAGCAGGGGATCCAGGAAGGCTGGGAGTGGAATGTCTGACATGGCTGTTGAGTGCCACGACACCGAAAGGCGTGACAGACAAATTACCACCGGTCACAGAAACAGGGTACATACATATTCTTTGTCACAGGCACTAACTAGTTATCGTAATTTCCATCCTCGGCGGTGCGATCGTTCGCACAGACAGCCAATCGGAAGATTCCGGCAAAATGGGAAAGATGCCATATACAGCGATGCCGGTGTGTCGGCATAGAGAATTTCGAATTCCGTTGCACTCTAAACTCCGTGGAGGAAAATAAACACTAACAAACAAGGAAGTTGTATAAGTTTAGGGCGGTAACTTGGATTAACTCCTTTGCTCAAGACCGTTACCACTCTTCTTCTCGGCGTCACTCCATCCGTCTTGCCCCCCTCCTGTTCTCAACCATGGCCTTGAAACGCAAGTTTGACCTGGACTCTTCTGAGGACTTCCCCCAGGTTTGCTTACTCCCAGACTTCCAGTATCCCTCCATATTCACTATCTGTCAGACTGCCAAACAGCTGAAATTAGTTCCATTCCCCGGCTTCGAGCCCGATTATGACGTCGCTATGTCTGATTCTTCCTCTTCTGACTCGGAGCAATTTTTCGTTGAGAACCACCATGCGCGTCTCGTGTCCACCGCCAGCACCTCCAGTAGCTTATTTGGCTCGTCTGAGGCGGTCGACTATAATTCCCGTGAGTGTTCGCATTTCTTCCTGTGTTCATGTTTGATGATCAACCCCCGTCATGACTTCAGCTCTCTACCCCAGATACAGCGCGCAGCAGCCCACTCTCGATCCTTCCGACTCTCCGAAGATTGTTGGTTTGCTGCAGCCCGCCAGTAGTCTGACGCATCACGGGTAAGTAAATCACGCGATGTTCTTGCTATCATGGTTTGACGGCGCCATTCCTCGTTCATTCTCACTTTCGATTATCCCAGCTCTCATTGTTCACAAATACCCAAGCTTCGAGTCGCCTGCTCTGCTGGCTCGGACGGTTCAAGAACGATGTGGAGTTTCTGCGAACAGTGCGGCGCAATTTCGATGGTTGACACGGATTAAGTTGCGAGCAACTCCACTCGCTCGGCTTCTGCCACTGTTTTTCTTATCTTTCATTATTCTGCTGATTGTAACTCATGCTTTCTTGGACATTTCGCCATCCTGCACCCCAAAAATTACACAGCAGTCGTCGATGTAATTATCTGGCTTCTCCCGCCAGCCCTCACACCGATCTCACTCCAGCATCACGACACCTCTCGACTCGACGCACCATCTAATCCTCCCGAACGCCAGTTCCATCGATGCTTCTTTTATTTAACTATCGCTCTGCTAGACCCGGTCTCCCGACTTCGAAATGCTGTCCTGTATATACTTGCGTCGATGTAAAACACTGCAATTGAGCAAATCCATGCTGTCTGATTTATTTTGAGTGTGACCCGAAATGTGAGAGATGTGAAAGTAAAACTTCACAGCCACATGTGGACGAGTATCCGTCTCAAAGCGCCTTCATGACCCAGACAACGCTGCTTCAATACGAAGCACCTTGTAAGTTCAACTACGGCGCTCGTGTGTTGGTTAGTCTGACACCAGCGAGGGCCCGTCCATGCCATCGACTGGTGCAAGTCCACAGCACCGGGTCACCAGTCTCGTCCCCGTTCGGCGTTTCGCCTTGGCATCGCCTCTTTTACAGAGGATTATCGCAATCGGATTGCAATCGTAGGGCTTCAGGACGAGCGGGTTCTTGTGGAAGACGACTACACCGACTACCCTGACTTTGTAACCCTCGTCGAGGCAAATCACGGATACCCCGCTACGAGCTTGCAGTGGCAGCCTGCAAGCGCAGGAGGTTTTCCTTGGTCAGGAAAGGCGCCATCCGCCGAGCTGCTTGCCACTACCGGAGATGCATTAAGGGTCTGGGAATACTTTGGAGATGCACCGCCTGCATCATCTACATACGTAGGGAGACAAGCTAGCGGCGGTGGGCATCGTTTGACTCTAAAAACCGCCTTATCTGGGGTAAGGTTACACTTTCCAAGTTCAAGATTTGTGCTGATCGTTCTGTAGCAATCAAAGGTGCAAAGCCAGAACACGGGAGCGCCGTTGACGAGTTTCTCTTGGAACGAAAAGGCACCCAGCCTCGTGGTCACGTCTTCTATTGATACGACGTGTACGGTTTGGAACATCGACACTGCAACGGCCATCACCCAGCTTATCGCGCACGACCGGGAAGTCTATGATGTTGCCTGGCTTCCGGGATCCACAGACATATTTGTCTCTGTTGGCGCCGATGGGAGCCTTCGCGCTTTCGATCTGCGGAGTCTGGAGCACTCAACCATCCTTTATGAAACACCTACACCAAAGGGTGCTCCCCCTCCGACATCATCTTCCCGCCTTCCGACCTCGCCATTGCTCCGCATCGCATTCAATCCCGCAGACTCGAACTACATGTCAACCTTCCATATGGATGGGACAGACGTGCAAATCTTGGATATGCGAAGTCCTGGACAGCCGGTGATCGAGCTAAGAGGACACCGCAGCCAAGTGAATTCGATGGGGTGGAGCACCACAGATCGGCCCCTGCTTGCCACTGCAAGTAAATGCATCTTACGGTTAGCTGTTTAAACAATCGAACTAATACATATTATAGGCGATGATTGTCAGGTCTTGTTGTGGGACCTTGCAGGCTACACGCAGACAGCAACCTCACCTCGCACGGCGAATTCAAGGCTGAACTCCCCTCGGCCAGACGTGAAGAAGAGAATCGTCACAGACCCGATCATGGCGTACTCTGCGAGTGGTGAAGTGACGAACCTTGCGTGGTCGCCACAGATTCCTGGTATGACGATGAATACCGGTCACTCGACGGCTCCCGGCGAATGGTTAGCAATTGCCAGCGGCAAGTCGATCAAAGCACTAAAGGTGTGAGAGTGAGAGTGAGAGTAGAATGACGAGTCGTTTGATCCCAAGTTGACGAGATGATCCGCGTCCACTGCGTAGCTATTCGTGTACGATCCAGTCCGTTGTTGAAATTGAAACACATTGATATCAATCATTGGGTATGAGTGATGCATTGATGCAACATCCCATAGCTAAAGTACATAGCCATGGGACAAAATTGATTTAAAAAAACATTGATGGGGGTTTCTTGTACTTGCCTATTTTTGACTGAGATCATTTTATCTGTCCATCTATCATATTAACCGCGCGACAGAAATCCGATAAGAAAAGTGGCGTGCGCGGCCCCTCCGTGCCGCTCATATGACATTCCCAGAAGTGGCGCCAAGGTGCGCGATAAGGCTTGGGAACAAGTGGAATGCCATCAATATGCAGTCCTTGGACTGTTCAAGTGATCGAATCCTGTATTAAGCCGTGCCAACATGATCATACCGAAACTAATTATGAGTGATTCAGTCATAGTGCTTTCGTGGTTCCACGCGGTCACCCGGACTTAGTCGGCAACCGCGATGGGACTCATCCGGGCTCAGATACAAACATCCCTATAGTGCCGCCCCATGTGGTTCCATCTCGGCTTTACGTCTTCTTCTTTCTTGTGCTGACTGGGAGCAGAACGATGTCCGACCGTGACGTTCATCCAGCTGTAGGCTACAGCAACCAGGCCACTCAGAGGAAAATATCATCCAGTTCATCAGGTCTCAACGAAAACGCGAAGGCAGACGCCGAGCACGGCAGCAATGCGGACGATACAGAAAAACTTGAAACAGCCCGCAAAACAGACTGGGATAGGAAACTACGGGTCGCCTCTCTCGTTGGCCTAGCTGCCTTGATTCTTGCTTGGTGGATTTCTTCCACGGTATTGAAGGCTACGCGCGGTCGATGGTAAGTACATACCCAGGATACTTACTCCGTGCGTGCTCAGAGGTCTTCTAGGCTTGTACAGACAGTTTTCGCTTGGTTCTTCTTAACGTAAGTGACCTCAGGTTCCAAGCCATCAAAATTCACCTTCTTGTCAGCGTTATCGCATTTCGGTTTATCCCAAACTCAGTGGTCACACGCCCAGTGGCCGCTGTATGGATCCCTTTTGTTCAAGAGCCTTGGTACCGTCTCCCTCGCTATTTGAGATTGACCATCGGTTGGCTGTGCCTCCTCGGGATTGTATTCGGCTCCGCTTTCGGTTTCCCTCTCGCTGCGGTCAGAAATGATTATCCAGTGAATCTTGCTTAGCATATATTGACCGGCTGAGCAGGACGATAACTATGGCCATAGAGCAATCTCCGTATTAGGTTTGTTCGTTTTCCAGTGCGGCTTTTACCTCTCGTCCACCAATCGCTCTGCCATATGCTGGTGCGCGCTCCAATTTTCAGGTGTCTAATCATCTGATTGAAGGTTTCAAGGCCCACTGTCATTGTCGGGCTTTTCCTTCAGCAGGCCATCGCTCTTTTTGTGCTCAAGTCGGGCGCTGGCTACTCGCTGTTCCGTTACATTGCGGATCTAGCATACGATTACCTAACGCAGGCCTATGTTGGCGCTCAATTCTTCTTTGATGCGGAAACCATTGCCAAAAACTGGTTCTTTGTCAATACTGTCCGTTAATGACTTTCGTTTGCTTTGCTGCATTACTAATTAACCATAGCTTTCCGCCATCATATTCTTCATTGCAACTGTGCAAATGCTGTATTATGTGGGTCCTCTTCATCGCCCATCAATATCCTCAATTATTGACGTGTACTGAAGCTTGGGGTGATGCAATGGATCATCAAAGGGTTGTGAGTACGATTTTCTGCGCCACTAGACCTAGTCACCCAATCAAAGAAGCGCGTGGTTCTTCTTCAAATTGATGAATGTCTCCGGTGCCGAGGCTGTCGTTGCTTCTGCTTCACCATGGGTTGGCCAAGGAGAGTCAGCTTGTCTGGTCAAACCATATGTTGCTACCATGACACCGTCTGAGATTCACCTTGTCATGACATCTGGTAGGTGTCAGCGGTTCGCCGATGAACGTCATCATTGACGACGTTTGCTTAGGATTTTCGACCATCTCCGGTGCAGTCCTCAGTGCTTACGTTTCACTTGGCGTCCCTCCCCAAAATCTTGTAACATCTTCTGTCATGAGTATCCCTGCCTCCATAGCTATCAGCAAAATGCGCCTTCCGGAAGTTGATGAACCTGTAACTCGCGGGCGTGTCGTCATCGATCGTGGGGAGGAGAAAGCCGAAGATGCACCTGTAAACGCACTTCACGCATTCTCTAAGGGTGGCTTGTTCGGACTGAGTGTCGCCGGGCAAATATTGTAGGGTTTTCTCCTTCGGAAAGTACTTCAATTCCTGATACAGTGCCATACAGGACAAATGTGCTTATCATTCTGTCCCTTGTCGCGACTATCAATGGCGTATTGACATGGGCTGGTCGTGGGTTCGGAATTCACCATCTTACCCTCCAACTTGTTTTGGGATATATTGGATACCCTGTCACTTTTTTCCTCGGTTCGTAACCGGTTTAGAAATGTCTCTCGTCACACTTTGATGAACTTCTTAATCAGGTGTACCGTCTGCTGAGATCCTACGTGTTTCTCAACTACTTGCCACGAAATTGATTGAAAATGAGTTTGCGGCCTATCTCGGTTCGTAATTGGTCAATCCAGAGGGTAATATCCTTGATGTGTCTGTCCAGAACTTCAAGCCATCCAGGCTAGCTCTAACCCTCTCTCTCCGCGCGCATATACGATTGCTACGTATTCGCTGTGCGGTTTTGCAAACCTGGGTTCATTTGGTATCCAAATTGGTGTGCTTAGCGCTCTCGCCCCATCCCAGGCAAGAACCATTGCGACCCTCGCTGGATCGGCTCTGATTTGTGGATTTATTTCGTAAGCCTGTTCACCTTTTAGCGTGTTTCTGCCTCACATTCGCACTTTTCAGGACTCTCCAATCTGCTGCTATTGCGTATGTGTTCTTCTCTCAGCTACTATCACAAGACTGACTGATGTCTCGTAGGGGGATGTTGATTTAACATATTGAGGAATTACTATCTTGTCGAAACGTCGTTTAAAGATCTTGCTGAACCGTGTTTGAGTCCCGCTGGTAAAATCACGCGGTTCCAATAAATAGGTGCGATGAGCTGGTATCCTCATGTATATTGAAGACGACCATAGTATTGGATCAGCCTTTCCGAATTGTCTCGAAGGAGAGGGCATGGTTTCAGTCTTCCCTCACACTCATTCGCTCCTAGAAAATATTTTGCACGTCTCTGTTGTGAATATCCTAAAGTCGTTCGGAAGCAGCAACTGAGCCCATGGAGGTTATGTTTCGCAGCAGCCCGAACGTCGACAATCGTAGCGGTTATATGCGATAGCATGAACAATTGGTTCAGGCGACACGCCAACTCAGTGGAGGCTCATTGTCAGCCGCAATGCTGACCCTCTTGGCTGACCGGTGTACTCCGTCACTGTCAGCCGCCAGCGTATTTATGGCATCCCAAACAGAATCGCCACCACCCACGAATTAGAACAGGACAACAATGGCGCCTACACCTTCACCCATCCTCCACCGTTCTTCAAGCACCCCATCTAGCAGACAGTTTCATCACCTCCGTCGTCTCTCGCATCACTCATCGGGTCAATCCTCGGCTTCGCGCAAGGAACAATTGAAGCCACGCGATTCAAATGGTACATTACAGCCCACGGCCGTTCTCGAAAGTCCATCGCCACCTCCATCGCCACCTCCAACTCCCCCTACTATACCATCCGGACCAATCGTGCTCCCCCCCGAACCATCAACGATTCCGGCTGGGGCGATTCAACGCCAAGGGCCGACTCAGTCTGGAGATGTGCCTGGAAATATCGTGGTGGCGGTCGTTGTCATCGTCCTCGTCTTGGGCGGACTCATCGGCCTGATCATCGGAGGGGAGCTGCTGCGAAGGAAAACGAAGATCAGAGGGGCAGGGGCTTCCTCTCCGCGCTCAGGGTGCGTTGGAAGTCGAAGATCCAAGCACGCCAAGGAGGTGGCGGGATCACCACAGCAGCGTACCAAAATACACCCTGAAACGTTCCCGCGGGTGGAAAAAACGTCGACGGGACTCATCCGCCCACCGCCCGCTCTCACCAGACAGCGTCATCGAAAGCTTTCTGATGTCTGGCCCATCCGTAGCTTGTCGCGGATTCTGTACAATCGTCAACCAAGCTCGGACTCACAGGTACAGCCCAGGCTTCTTCAACGTTCCTCACCGGCGGCGGAATGCCCACAGACGACTTGGTCCGAGTTTTCCCCGGTCACTCTCTATGTCCCACCACCACGCATGGCCTTGGATCGCATACCCGAGGAGTGTGAGGAGGATTGTGAAAGCCAAACGAACGGTGACAGTACAGTCACAGTGAGTGTCACGTTCCATTGCTGGACCATGGTGTTGACCAATTCAGACGAGACAAGCCGAGTTGTTGCAAAACACGCTCTTGGATGACTTCAGCGCATCGGAATCATCGATGACCGAAGGGCGATGTGGTACTCATGATGGCGATTGCCAAGTCGTGAGGGACGAAGACTGCAAGTCGTTGGAAAGTTCCGCTCCGGATATGACCTCAGATGGGAGCGGTTCGAGCAGATCTTCGACAGCATCGCTGGAGAGCCTTGGACGGAATGATGGGGAGAGTCTCAGGGAAGAGGTCTTTGAACTGAAACGTGTCCAAACGAGGAGCATGCAGATGAACAAGGGCGTGCTACTCTCTCTCAGCTTGAAAACCTTAGAGGACAGCCAAACACGTGAGTCGACGCATGGGGAACTCGGGTGCGGACCTTCAGGTGCGCCTTCTGGCCTAGGCGTGGCGGCCCTTGAAGGCGGCAAGGACGAAGAACCGAATCTGGCGATGCTTGGTGGAACTTTTAGTGCAATAAGTTTGGGAGAATTTCCTTCTCCACCTTCGATACTCCCCGTGATTCCTAGTTTTGTTTCGGGCTTCTAGTACGATGAGATAGATAGACTGGAATAGATGATGAGCATCTACTTTTACGATCAGCTGCCACGACTGTATTGCCATATCTGGACATGTTTAATTGTTCCAACCGTGTCACTAGGAAACGTTCAGGACGCAGCCTCGCAGCTGGGCTGCCACTTGTCTCAAGTTGTTGTTGAACGTTGAACGTCAAGTTGTGCCGTTTTTTCAATGACATTGCTGGCGATACTCGGTCCAACTTTCATATGTACCACGTTAACTCTTCTTATTGGCCTGACTGTATATCATGCTTCCAAACCTACGAGTCGGGCCAAAGGTAACCCGCTCCGGTCACTAGCCGGACCACCCGTGCGGACCCTCTTTGGCAACCACATGTCCTTTGTCCTCGAGTACGTGCTTGCACTGTACTGGCTTACCTTGCACTTATCATCGTTTCATAGCCCATCTAGGTCTCCCAAGATACATGCCCTGTATGTTCAGAAATATGGCAGGAATGTTCGCATACGGGGTCTTGGACCTGTAGGTGCGATCGACCTGTCTTCTGAATCCGACTCATCGCGCTATGTCACAGTGGGACGAACGTCTCCTTCCTCTCGATCCAGTCTCCATGTCGCACGTGCTCAAGAGCAGTACCTTTTACGAGAAACCTTGGCAGTCACGTAGGCTGATTTCAGGTCTTATTGGTTGTGGTATGCTTGCTGCAGAGGGGCATGTTCACAGGCGACAACGCCGAGTTGCCACGCCCGCGTTTTCCATTCAAAACTTGAGAGCCCTCGTTCCTCTTGTGTTTCGCAAAGGCAACGAGCTTCGGGATAAATGGTCCGAACATCTGGAAGGGTCTCCCACAAAAGAGGAGGGTGTTGAAATCGATGTCTGTCATTGGATCAGTCGTGCTACGTTTGACGTGATCGGCCTGGCGGGTGAGATCTCTTCTCGATTGGGTTAGTACAGCAAAATGACAGGTTAACAGGGTTTGATTATCACTTCAACGCCATCCAGAATGAATTAGACGAGCTCTTTTGCGCTTACAGGGACATGTTCGGCCTCGCTCTCGCGCAAGGTGATGGGATCCGGCTGATACTTGGGATACATTTCCCCATTCTCAATGTACTCTTCGTGAGTAGGTTGTGCATGTTCGTATCGTGATGTTTGACAAACCTTTTGCACAGCCAGATGAACGGACCAGGATTGTGAAGCGTTGTCAGACTGTCATCAATCGAGTGGCCGGAAAGCTCATTCAGTCAAAGAAGGCCAACATTATAGATGACGAAAAGAGTGGCACGGGATACCTCGAGAAAGATCTACTTAGTCTCTTGTGTAAGTGATCTTTTGTTGTTGACCAATGCAGAACCTGACCACAATCTAGTGAAATCAAACATGGCGACTGATTTACCCCCTGATCAACGAATTTCAGATGAAGACATCCTTCACAACATTAACACCTTCATGTTTGCGGGCTCTGATACCACTTCCCTTGCTCTTACGTGGACTTTACTCCTGCTGGCCCAACACCCTGAAATTCAGACTCGTCTTCGAGCTGAGCTCCTCAACATTGTTCCATCCACCCCATTATCGTCTTTGACGTCCGATGAAATCCAATCATTGCACACTGCGATATCTAACCACCATTATCTGAATAACGTGATTCGCGAGTCATTGCGGCTCATACCACCACTTCATTCCTCTTTGCGCGTTGCCACTCAGGATGACGAGATACCGACCTCATATCCTGTGCACCTCCGTGATGGAAGCATATCAGACCTAAGGTCGATCCACGTACGGAAAGGGGACTTCATTCATGTGCCCGTAGAAGCTTTCAACCTGGACAAAGAGATTTGGGGCGAAGATGCATGGGAATTCGAGTGAGTACTTGGTGGTTGGATGTCGAAATGTTACTCACTGCTGACATTCGTTATCAGTCCTGAGCGTTGGGATCATCTACCCGAAGCTGTCGAAGCCCTGCCAGGGCTCTATTCCAACCTGCTCACCTTCTCGGCCGGTCCCAGAGTAAGCTCTCTTTGCCCGTGACATCTATTGGTATGTATTGTGACCCTCCATCTTTTAGTCATGCATTGGCATGCGCTTTTCCATGATCGAGATGAAGACTTTTCTGTACATTCTTTTGATCAACTTCACGTTTGCGGAGACGGACAAGAAAATCCAGAGAGTCAACATGTAAGCAGCCTTTTTTTTTCTTTGGTCTGCTTGCAGAATAGCTCATCCTAAACGTTTTTAGCGTGCTCACGCGCCCCTATGTTTCTGGTCAATTCAAGATGGGAAGTCAGTGCCCATTAATAGTGAAAAAGGTTGGAACCTAGGTTCATCTATTTGCATCAACTATCTCGTTCAGTAACACTTGGGACCTATCACGATATCTACTGCATACTTTTCGTTCCCTAACATTTGTCACTCGAATTTCGCGCATTTGGCGTAAACCGTCGTCATAGGTGGTACAATCGTATTTACAGCACATACATTCACGATTACTGGGTGCAGGGTATCCCTGAGAAGGGCGCTTGTGACATTGCATACTGTGGCAGCAAGGCGCTCTAAGCAGCAGCGCTCGCAGCAATCAACTCTTCCAACCTTTCAATATCCATGCCCGGAATTCGAGGTACGATCCTACATTCGAACGGAAGAGGATGTCTGTGCAAAGAATCAATACCACGTCCGAAACCAAGCGAGGGATCCCTTTCGACCATTACTCACATGCCAGACCCACTCGAAAACTTTGGTTCAATGGTAATTTCTGTCCCATTCTCGTCTAAAGGTTTCAATATCTTGCAGACTGCCAGGACCTTGACGATCACAGACCACACAGATGTGTCCGCGAAATGTTTCCCGGCGCAGATACGTCTGCCAAATCCAAATGCGATATGGTCAGTGTCGTTCGGTTTTAGGGAACCATCGTCATTCAGAAATCGCTCTGGTATGAACGCGTGCGGATTTGGGTATCTAGATTCGTCGTGTGCCATCGACCTACATCAGAACGGGGCAATCAAAGGCTTTCTTGAAAAAGTAAAGAATATACCAACCACAGGTTAGTCATGAAGATGGCACCTGCGACACTGGGAATCAATATACTGTCTTCTCGGTCAATAGATGTAATACTGGATTGTTCACCTTTCGGAATGTGGAATCCATTATACACATAGTCATCCACGGCAGCGTGGGGAACCGCTTCGTGACGCAAGCGAGTCAGAAATGAGAGTCGATCTAGAGTCAAAAGTACTCACACAGAGGAATGACGGGACTGTATCTGAGAGTTTCCCGTAAAATAGCATCAACGAAAGGTAACAGGGGCCGATCATCCATCGTCGGCAGTCTGGTCTTGCCCACTACAGCGTCGATTTGTGCTTGCGCTTTTTCTTGCGCCCCCGGGCTCAACATCATCATGAGAAAGAATGTCAATAGGACCGAGTGAGACTGTATTCCAGCATAGTGTTAGTACTGTAAACTCATTTTGAAAATAGTACACGTGTGACGCACTGTCTCCGACCCAGCTATAAGCGTAGATAACAGAGAAGAGGAATGAATAAGAATAAGAAGATGCGCAGAAAAAGCATACCCAGAAAAGCGGTCGCAGCTGCTTCCTTGACTGCTTTCGTCCACGCCTCATCGGGCACTGTTACCTTCTCTTCCATGGCCCGCATTGCATCATGTATCATAGATGGTGCAGCACTGCAGGCTTGCTTGACAGAATGTTAGATTCCGGATGCATCAAAAGCTAATAGTCCGCGCGAATCTTACCACTCTCTGTAGAGCATACTCGAAAGTCGTTTCGATATAACGTCTTACGAGCTCGCTCAAGGTCACCATGTCGTTCTTGAATGACATTCCCGGAAACCATGCCGGGAGCTTCAACACTAGAATTAAGCAGTAAGTAATTAGTGATCAATAAACCAAGTGCGCAATGTCCTCACGTATCGGGAAGGTTGCAACTATGATTGCGATGTCGGTACGCACCACGGATAGAGCAACTTCCTGCACCTTCATCACGAGCTTGAAGAGTTCGTCATCCTGAGTTGGTGGATCATAGTCGTATGTACCGATAAGAATAACAGAGGCCGCATATCTTGATGGAAAGGTCAGATCATCCTATGATACGCTCTATCCAGCCCCAGAGGCAAACGCGTACTCAGTTAAATGCTTATCAAGCTGTTCCGGGGTATCAAACAAACGTCGGAGGAACTGACATGCCTTGTCGTGTTGAACGGGTACAAATCTCGAGACTGAATCAGTCCGGAATGTCTGGTGAAAAAATCGTCTATGGAGTCGCCATCTGTCGCCATAGGGCAAAAGTACAGAATTAAAACCTATTCCACACCTGGTGAGGTATTTAAACTCACTGTCCAGTATGAGAAGAGGTCCTTACAGTTCGTTGGTGATGAGATAAGGACGCCCTGAATTGTTTGAAGAACCCTTGTCGAGTAAATCCTTCGCGACTTTTTCCGAGTTGATGATAATGATATCTTTGCCTAACAGTCGAGAGTAAACCAAGTCGCCTGCACGAACGACAATATGGGTTAACATCATCTCGGTATGATTCAGTATGATTCAGTGACTTACCATACGTCTTTGCCCATTCGTGATAGGTTAACCATGGCGCATTCACGTTGAATCCAATGACATTTCCGATCCATGGTAACCCCGGAGGACCAGGGGGCAACGAGCAGTTTGCGGGCCGCGTATTCCCAAAACATTGTTTGCCAATGTAAATGACCACGATGCACCCAAAGCCAATGGCATAGTACGCGATCATGGTCGAAGCAATCGTGGGGGTGAAACAACGGAACATTCACTAACAGCAGAT
The DNA here is from genome assembly GCA_038091055.1 of Leccinum angustisporum. NCBI lineage: Eukaryota > Fungi > Basidiomycota > Agaricomycetes > Boletales > Boletaceae > Leccinum > Leccinum angustisporum. The sequence goes on from JBBPNU010000013.1 coordinate 32,736, forward strand.
CTCTTCATTTTATGGGTTCCTCGCCAACCGCTCCGAACGTGACGGTTCAGACGTGATGGGAGTTCGAGAGATGATGTCTCGGATGGAGAAAGGTGTCAACTGTTGATATCTCAGACATTACGCAACGATCCATTCCTTTGATAGAGCCTTGCGGCCGTAGGTTAACGGTTCCTATTAAATGTCTCAGTGCCACTGGGAACGCACCTTGAACTTGAGGCTGCAATCAATTTGAACTAGGACATGTACCACCATATTCGGGCGACTGAGCTGAGCTGCCGAGCGGCGAGTAGTAGCGCTACGTCAGACAAAAAATGATTCAGGCGAATGCAGTATTTCCGCTAGTATCTTGTTGGTTACTTACAAGTGGCCGGGCCGGGGTTTTTGGGTGGGAACGAAAAAGAGAATCGATTGTCGTCCAGCGTCGCTTGAATTCGCTTCAAGTTACTACTACCAAGTTTCCTGGGGGCCGACTACTCTTCTTCACTAGCATAGGGCTTTGCACGGGTGGGTGTCCCGGCCTGAAGCTTGAGTGACCGCCCAAACCCGCACCGACACCTGTGCACTGGTGAATTTACCCGCGGGTATATGTACCTGCCACCAGACGAACGTGCACGGCGCGCAGACATGACATGACGACGTCGGACGTGGCACTGCAGTGAGTGCACGGTGGCAGTGGACTCACTATCGCTCTCCCCACCTCGCTTTCCAACCTGCACGCCCGCACCAACACCTATGCCAATGACGCGACAACAACGACGCGACGACCCGAACGTGGCGTGCTGGCCGACGAACGCGACGCGTCAAGACGACTCCTCCCCTCCCCCGACTTTTCACCCCAGCGCCGATGACGACAACGCCACGACAACGACGACCACGATGCCATCGTCGTTACTCCCGCCACCATCCTCGTCCCCAACTTCACATCCCCATCCCTATCGCTGTCCCCCATCTTCTCAACCCAGTATAACAATGAGGACAACGCCACGACGACGACGAGATGACCGTTGTCGTCTTCTGTACCGCCGAGGCCGACAACTCCAGGTATCTATCACGTAAGCAATACATCATAGTAACGTCTTTGCCGCGCAGTCGGCCCTATGTTATCTGGGCATTTCAACAGGTTGAAGGTGGGCAGCATGATTGCGAAGTACCAGGAATTCGAACTCATGATGGAGTCGAGTCAGCATCGAATACTCCAACGATCAACATAAAAATATGGTATAAATGTATATGAAATGGCTTCGTGGAGGCTATTTCCCAAGTGTGAAATTAAAGCAACTCTTCTGGACAGGGAGTCTAAACAATGCTCGCAGCAATCAACTCTTCCAACTTCTCTGCGTCCATCCCTGGAATTCTGGGTACGATCCTGCATTCGAAGGGAAGAGGACGTCTGTACAAGACATCAATACCATGTGTGAAACCAGGCGAAGGATCCCTTTCGTTCATTACTCACGAGGCAAGCCCACTCGAAAATTTTGGTTCAATTGTGATTTCTGTACCGTTCTCGTCCAATGGTTTCAATATTTTGAAGACCGCCAGAATCTTGACAATCGCAGACCACACAGATGTGTCCGCAAAGTGTCTGCCGACGCAGATGCGTCTGCCAAATCCAAATGCGATGTTTTCAATGTCGCTGGGTTTCAGGGAACCATCGTCATTCAGAAATCGCTCTGGCATGAACGCGTGCGGATTTGGGTATCTAGATTCGTCATGTGCCATCGACCTACATCAGAATGAGGCAATCAAGGGTTTCTTTGAAAAAAGTAAAGAATATACCAACCACAAGTTAGTTATGAAGATGGCACCTGCGACACTGGGTATCAATATACTCTCGCTCGGTCAATAAATGTATGGATTTTTTACCCTTTGGGATGCGGAATCCATTATACACAGAGTCATCTGCAGCAGCGTGGGGAAGCGCTTGGTGATTCAAGTGAATCATGAATAAGAGTCGATGAAGGGTAGAAAATACTCACACAGAGGGACGACGGGATTATATCTGAGCGTTTCGCGAAAGATGGCATCCAATAAGGGTAACTGAGGCCGATCGTCCATCGTCGGCAGTCTCGTGTTGCCCACAACGGCATCGATTTGTGCTTGTGCTTTTTCTTGCACCCCTGGGTTCAACATCATCACCAGAAGAAAAACCAGTAGCACTGAGTGGGACTGTATTCCGACATGGTCCGTCAATAATGTAAAGTTACCATGAATATACACTTGTGACGTACTGTGTCTGACCCTGCTACAAGTTTAGATAGCCGAAGCACGAGTGAGTATTAGGGATCAGCTACGCACGCAAAAAGCATACCCAAAAAAGAGGTCGCAGCTGCACCCTTAATTCCTTCTGTCCATACTTCGTCTGGTGCTGTTCCTTTCTCTTCCACGCATCGCATTGCATCGTGCACCATGGATGGTGTCACACTGCATGCTCGCTTGACGGAATACCGTCTAAATGAGTGCACGGGATGATGTACGGGAGTCTCACCACTTTCTGTAGTGCATAGTCAAATGCTGTTTCGACATAACGTTTTGCAAGCTTGCTGGCAGTCACCATATCATTTTTGAACGACATTCTCGGAAACCATGCCGGAAGCTTCAGTACTGAAAGCAAGCTGTAATAGTTGTATAGCAAGTGTGCAATGTACTCACGTATCGGGAATGTTGCAACAACAATTGCAGTGTCGGGACGCACTACAGATAAGGCAATATTTTGCACCTTCATCACGAGCTGGAATAGTTCGTCATCCTGATTTGGCGGATCATAATCGTATGTGCTGCTCAGAATGACGGAGGCCCCGTACCTTGATGCAAATGTCAGATTGTGTGCGTCACTCTGCCTAGCCTCCACCTCGAACACGTACTCAAACACATGCTCATCAAACTGTTGCGGGGTACGCAACAGACGTCGGAGGAGCTGGCATCCCTTGTTGTGTTGAATGGGTACAAATCTCGAAGCTGCATTGATTCGAAATGTCTGGTGGAAGAATCGCCTGTGGAGTCGCCATTCGTCGCCATAGGGCAAAAGTGCAGTATTGAAAACTAGTCCACACCTAGGAAAATAATGTCTAAATTCACTGTCCAGTGTGAGATTCAGAAGAGGTCCTTACAGATCGTTGGTGATCAGATAAGGGCGATCTGAATTGTTTGATGAACACTTGTCGAGCAAATCCTTCGCGACACTTTCCGAGTTGATGATAATGATATCTTTGCCCAACAGTCGAGAGTAAACTAAATCACCTACAACGACAACATGAGTTGATAGCATTGTCTTGGTATTCAATACGATGCTTCCGTGACTTACCGTATGTTCTTGCCCATTCATGATAGGTTAACCATGGCGCATTCGTGTCCATTCCAATGACATTCCCGATCCACGGCAACCCCGGAGGACCAGGGGGCAACGAGCAAGCGAGATGTGCATTCCGAAAATATCGTCTGCTGATGTAGATCATCGTAGCCCCGACACATCCAAAGGCAAACGCGCAAGCGGTGGTGGAAGCCGTCATGACGCAGGTGGATGGCGAAATCCATGGACTGCAGGCCTCTTCGTTTTATGGTGACGGGTCGGTTGGTATCGAGTCAACACCTCAGGTGGATACACCTGAGAAGGTGCTGGCGTAAATCAACCGCCTCTCCGAAGTAGCCACCTGTATCATGATGGAGGTGGCTACCCTTCAGATTGACTCTGCTGTGTGATCAGTGGCATATGACAGCTGAAGAAGTACATACCTGGTTGGTAACCACGCCAATCCAACTCAGAGTTTAAGAGCGATGTAACAGGTCCGAGTCCGAGATCCAGAGCTGTCTTTTTGACAACTTCTCCAGGAAATTCTCGAAAGCCCCAAGTTGTCTGGATATCGTCAAGGATGCGTTCAAGCGTGTTGGATCTTCCGCCGATTGTGCCAAGTTGCTTAAAGGAAATCGATCTTGATCAGGGCCAGTGGGCAGGCGATCTCGCTCTTCAGCCTATAGTAAATAGTGCAGTTGCAATGCAATAACTACTAGCGGTTCGACGTCGTCAGCCCATCGCCAACTTGACCGTATTCCCACGCTACATCGACTAACGTAGCCTCTCACTCTTACGATAGTGTCTACGTCGCAACCCCAAATCAATTTCGTCGACATTGACTACTAGCGGCGACAACTAAAACGAGGCCGCAGTCTCATCCAGCACGACCGTGACAGCTCGACACCCTTGGCATGACCGTATCCAAATGATGCGTCGGGCAGGTGCGACATGAATGCATGATCGCAGCCCCGCTGACACGAGCCCGCGTGGGTTGCGGGTATGGTATGGAACATTCACTGACAGCAGATCTCTTCGTTTTTTTTGGGTTCGTCGCGAACGGCTCTGAATGTTGACGGTTCAGACGTGGTGCCATGGATTTGTTCGGATGATGGGACAAGGTGCTAACTGGTGATGCTCTCAAACTTGAACATTACGCAACGATCCATTCCTTTGTTGAACGGTTCCTATCAAAGGTTTCAGTGCCACTGGGAACGCACCAACTTGAGGTTGCAATCAATTTGAAGGACGACTGACCTGAGGTGCCCAGTAGTAGTAGTGTTGCGTCGGACAAAGAGTTCAGGCTCTTGTACGTGGGTATTGCAAAAATTGGGGACTGATACTGGATGACATTTCAACAGGTTGAAGGGTGGGCAGCATGATTGCGAAGTACTAGGAATTCTTGCTCATGATGGCGTCAAGTCAGCAACGACTCATCATCGATCAAGATGAGTATCGATGTACATGAAATGACTTCGTGAAGACTTTTTCTTTCCCAAGGCACTTCATCTGGACAGGTAAACACTCTAAGCAGTGCTCGCAGCAATCAACTCTTCCAACTGCTCTGCGTCCATCCCTGGAATTCTAGGTACGATCCTGCATTCAAACGGAAGAGGACGTCTGTACATGGGGAATCAACACCACGTGTGAAAACAAACGAAGGACCCCTTTCGTTCATTACTCACGAAGCAAGCCCACTCGTAAACTTTGGTTCAATAGTGATTTCTGTCCCGTTCTCGTCCAGGGGTTTCAATATTTTGAAGACCGCCAGAATCTTGACAATCGCAGACCACACAGATGTGTCCGCAAAGTGTCTGCCGACGCAGATGCGTCTGCCAAATCCAAATGTGATGTTTTCAATGTCGCTGGGTTTCAGGGAACCATCGTCATTCAGAAATCGCTCTGGCATGAACGCGTGCGAATTTGGGTATTTAGATTCGTCGTGTGCCATCGACCTACATCAGAACGGGGCAATCAAAGACTTCTTGAAAAAGCAAAAAATATACCAACCACAGGTTAGTCATCAAGATGGCATCTGCGACACTGGGCATCAATATACTCTTGCTCGGTTAATAACTGTATGGATTGTTCACCTTTCGGAATGTGGAATCCATTGTACACATAGTCGTTCACGGCAGCGTGGGGCACCGCTTGGTAATTCAAGCGAATCATCAATAAGAGTCGATGAAGGGTAGAAAATACTCACACAGAGGAATAACGGGATTATATCTGAGCGTTTCGCGAAAGATGGCATCCACTAAGGGTAACTGAGGCCGATCGTCCATTGTCGGCAGTCTCGTGTTGCCCACAACGGCATCGATTTGTGCTTGTGCTTTTTCTTGCACTTCTGGGTTCAACATCATCACCAGAAGAAAAACCAGTAGCACTGAGTGGGACTGTATTCCGATATGGTCCGTCATCAATGTTAAGTTACCATGAATTCACACGTATGACGTACTGTCTCTGACGCAGCTACAAGTTTAGATTCGAAGCACGAGTGAGTAGGGATCAGACCACGAACGCAAAAGCATACCCAGAAAAGAGGTCGCAGCTGCACCCTTAATTCCTTCTGTCCATACTTCGTCTGGTGCCGTTCCTTTCTCTTCCACGCATCGCATCGCATCGTGCACCATGGATGGTGTCACACTACATGCTCGCTTTGACGGAATATCGCTAAATAAGTGCACGGGATGATGTACGGGAGTCTCACCACTCTCTGTAGTGCATAGTCGAATGTTGTGTCGACGTAACGACTTGAAAGCTTGCTGGCAGTCATCATGTCATCTTTGAACGACATTCCCGGAAACCATGCCGGAAGTTTCAGCACTGGAAGCAAGCTGTAGAATCACTAGTACTGTATAGCAAGCGTGCAATGTACTCACGTATCGGGAACGTTGCCACAATGATTGCGATGTGGGGACGCACTACAGATATTGCAATATCTTGCACCTTTATCACGAGCTGGAATAGTTCGTCATCCTGATTTGGCGGATCATAATCGTATGTGCTGTTCAGAATGATGGAGGCCGTGTATCTTGATGCAAATGTCAGATTGTGCGCGTCACTATGCCTAGCTCGACCTCGAACACGTACTCAAATACATGGTCATCAAACTGTTGCGGGGTACGCAACAGACGTTGGAGGAGCTGGCAACCCTTGCTGTGTTGAAAGGGTATAAATCTCGAAGCTGCACCAATTCGATATGACTGGTGGAAGAATCGTCTCTGGAGTCGCCATTCGTCACCATAGGGCAAAAATACAGTATTGAAACCTATTCCACACCTGGTAATAATGTTTAAATTCACTGTCCAGTGTGAAAAGAGGTACTTACAGATGGTTGGTGATCAGATAAGGGCGGTTTGAATTGTTTGAGGAACCTGTGTCGAGTAAATCCTTCGCGACCTTTTCCGAGTTGATGATGATGATATCTTTGCCCAACAGTCGAGAGTAAACTAAATCACCTACAACGACAACATGAGTTGACAGCATTGTCTTGGTATTCAGTATGATTCAGTGACTTACCATACATCTTTGCCCATTCGTGATAGGTTAGCCATGGCGCATTCACGTTGATTCCAATGACATTTCCGACCCATGGTAACCCCGGAGGACCAGGTGGCAATAAGTAACTTGCGGGCCGTGTATTCGCAAAATATCGTCTGCCAATATAGATAACTGCGACACACCCAAAGCCAATAGCATACGCGATCATGGTCGAAGCAGTCATGGGGGAACAATAGACCATTCACTGACAGCAGATCTCTTCATTTTATGGGTTCCTCGCCAACGGCTCCCAACGTTGACGGTTCAGACGTGATGGGAGTTCGAGAGATATAATCGAAGCGGCGCCCGCGCCAGTCTAATCTGGTAAATTTGGTTCGCAGGGAGCGCGGATTCGCATGGTCAGGCGATAGATAACCCAAGTTTAGACGTACTTAGTAAAGTCATATTCCTGGACCCGCAGGGGACCAGGCTCCTTCACACCGACGCAGCAAGTGAGACTCGGAGGCATCCTAGGGAGTGAACATATCCGACTCGGTGGCTGTACCGTAGTTCCTCACTGACAGCTTGCAAAGTAATAATTCGTGGGAAACGACGTTGCCTTAATTTATTATTAGGGCACTTGGTTGGAATCCCGTCTCAATCTGTAGCATCTGATTTCTCGCCTGTGTTCCTCTGTCGTTAAGCGTGCGCTTGCATGCATTGACCCGCTTGGGACCTTTGTGCTCGCTGCCTGCCAGTGTGCGTCATATTCGTGTCATCGACGACGACGATGTTCGTTCTGGTGGACTTGATGACAATGTCATATCAGTCAACGTGTTGCGTTCGTTCACTTTCGTCTCGGTGTATGACGGCAATGCTCGTGTACGTGTCACATTCTGGTTGTCAACTTACCTTTGCGTATGTTGGCTAGACTTGATTTGCCTGTAGCAGCTTTCAACTGAAGTTTATGGTTTCGACTATATGGGGTTCAGGACCGCCCGGAGGGCTTTACTATGGTTTCATGTGTGAATCAATCTTCAATCAAGTTTGATTAAGTTGTGCCGCGTTCTTCCCCGCTCAGATGACACATACATCATCAGTTTGACTTATCCATGATGCGATTTTGTTCCTATCCCTGATTGCCGTAGATCATTATTAAAGGTATGTGGTATGTGAGTGTACGTTTCACCGCCAGCCCTTTCCACTCCTCTACTACAATGCGATTTATCACGATAACCATATTTGCAGTCACCGGCAGCCTGGTTGCTCTGGCCATTGCAAATCCTGTACCAAACCGGAAGGCAGGTGGTGGCCTGGCCATCCCACTCGCCAGGCACGATTCTCCAGGCTTTCTGAATTCCAACAAAACCATTGATCTCGACGCAATCGCATCTCATGGTATATCAGTCAGGGAGTACGTGGAATGAACAATTATATTAAATTGCTCAGCTCAGCCTTGTTTTTTTTAGGAAGATCCTCAGTGGCCTGGACAATTACGAGAGGAACACGGGGACAATGCATCCTTTCGCTGTGAAACGGAGCGAGTCCGAACTCGGAACGCGTGCCAGTGGCGCTGGCGTCCCGCTGACACCTTTTGGATATTCTCTATGGATGGTCGAGATTTCTGTTGGCACTCCTCCCCAGAGCTTCAACAGTAAGATCTCCTTGTATTATTCTGATTTCTACTGATCTATGTCACACGGTCACAGTGTTCATCGACACTGGTTCAAGGTAGGTACTTTCTTTTGGTTCATACAACTGTTTTTGTTCAAGTCAACGCAGCGATATGTGGGTAGTGGGTGCCGGATGTAGTGGGGTTTCTCTAAATCGCAACTTCTGGAATCCCAAGTCATCCAAATCTGCTAAAAAGTGTGACAAGTCGATCTTTCGGCTCCAATATGCAGATGGATCCATGGTCAAAGGTAATCTATTTAATGACAATGTAACCATTGGTGGATTCACTGTATGTTTTGCATCGCTTATCAGCTTGATCATTGAATTCTGACGCCAAGCTAGTCAAACCCTCAAACCTTTGGTTCTGCAACATCATACAATGCTGGTGAGACATCGAAAAGGATGAACTCCCCTGTTGATGGTTTACTTGGATTGGCCTACCCATCCATCTCGGAATTTGGTGCTTCGCCACTGTTTCAATCGCTTGTCACACAAAACCGGCTGATCAAACCGACCTTCTCATTGAAACTCTCTCCTTCTGGGGGCGAGATGTACGTCGGTGGAGCAAACAATATGCTGTACAATGGTGACATCACTTATACACGCGTAACAGTTCAAGTGAGTTAAAATGGTAGATATGAAAGGATGTTGCTGACATTGGCATTTATGTAGGGACACTGGCAGGTGTCCATGGATGATGTTCGTGTTAATGGTGATAAAATTCTCGAAAATATACCTGCTACAATTGACACTGGTTCAAACTACATCTGCGGAGATTGGGACCAGGTTGCAGAATTGTACAGACACCTTGGCGGTACCTTGCTGGTTTATGCAGGCTTTGGTCTCTATTACCGTGAGTTCCAATTATGTTCGGTAGCTTGTTTTTATATTGACAGCCTATAGTTCCGTGCGACTCTTTCCCAACACTGAGCCTCACCTTCGGTGGCAAGACATTTGAAATCCCTCCCGAAGCTTTCAGACTCAAACCAATTTCCAAAGGTTCTTCCTCTTGTTTCGGCACCGTCATCGCCATGAGACCTTTGCGTGAGATCCATTGCTTTTCACTTCCTGAACTCCCTTTTGCCGCGCTAGATGGACTCGTTCTGACTATATGGCCTAGCATTTTGGATCATTGGGATACCTTTCCTGCAGGGCGTATACAGCGTGTTCGATTACAATGCTTTGCAGGTCGGGTTTGCGGACCTCGCTTGAATTATCGGGAATCAGATACCTTAATGTCAACGCCTGATATTTCTGTCCTCATCAGACGACCCCCAGCACGCCCCACATCGCCTTTCCTATCCTGCCTACGCCGTCGCAAGCCAGTCCATTAGGGTGATGTCTCCTGGTATCCCCGCTACACGCGAACGTCGTTGGCGAGCGCCTTGCCGAGTATCCCTGCGTGTGCGTCCATAATCATCGACATGATTGAGGGCGTGAATTGGGAGTGTCCTCGGAACGTGAGTATATGAATGGATGACAGCGGGACGCTAGGGTTCTCTGCCATAGGTACTGACGCGGGGTCGAATATGGCCATGATTTGGTTGGGGGTGACGTGACGCGGTCGAGCCGAGGAAAGCAATGCATCGCACGAGGTGATCTGTATCAGCTTTGCCGAGCGGGGTGAACTGGACAGTCGTCACGGCGACCTCAGATCGGCCATTGTTTAGCACGCAGGACCCACCAAGTGCCCTAGCGATGACCTGGTGATCAAAGCAGACGCATACTTTTCGTTCCTAACATTTGTCACTCGATTTCGCGCATTTGGCGTAAACCGGCATCATAGGTGGTACAATCGTATTTACAGCACATACATTCACGGTTACTGGGTGCTGGGTATCCCTGAGAAAGGCGCTTGTGACATTGGATACTGTGGCAGCAGCTTGAAGGCGCTCTAAGCAACACTTGCAGCAATCACCTCTTCCAACCTTTCAGTATCCATCCCCGGAATTCGGGGTACGATCCGACATTCGAACGGAAGAGGACGTCTGTACAAGGAATCAATACCATGTGTGATACCATGCCAAGGACCCCTTTCGTTCATTACTCACGAGGCAAGCCCACTCCTAAACTTTGGTTCAATAGTGATTTCTGTCCCGTTCTCGTCCAAAGGCTTCAATATTTTGAAGACTGCCAGGACCTTGGCGATCACAGACCAAACAGACGTGTCCGCAAAGTGTCTGCCGACGCAGATGCGTCTGCCAAATCCAAATGCGATATGTTCAGTATCGTTCGGTTTTAGAGAACCATCGTCATTTATAAATCGCTCTGGCATGAACGCATGCGGATTTGGGTATTTAGATTCGTCGTGTGCCATCGACCTACATCAGATGATCAGAACGGGGCAATCTAAGGCTTTTTTGAAAAAAGTAAAGAATATACCAACCACAGGTTAGTCAGCAAGATGGCACCTGCGACACTGGGCATCAATATACTCTTGCTCGGTTAATAAATGTATGGATTGTTCACCTTTCGGAATGTGGAATCCATTGTACACATAGTCGTCCACGGCAGCGTGGGGCACCGCTTGGTAATTCAAGCGAATCATCAATAAGAGTCGATGAAGGGTAGAAAATACTCACACAGAGGAATGACGGGATTATATCTGAGCGTTTCGCGAAAGATGGCATCCACTAAGGGTAACTGAGGCCGATCGTCCATCGTCGGCAGTCTCGTGTTGCCCACAACGGCATCGATTTGTGCTTGTGCTTTTTCTTGCACCTCTGGGTTCAGCATCATCACCAGAAGAAAAACCAGTAGCACTGAGTGGGACTGTATTCCGATATGATCCGTCATCAATGTTAAGTTACCATGAATACACACGTGTGACGTACTGTCTCCGACGCAGCTACAAGTTTAGATTCGAAGCACGAGTGAGTAGGGATCAGACTACGCACGCAAAAAGCATACCCAAAAAAGAGGTCGCAGCTGCACCCTTAATTCCTTCTGTCCATACTTCGTCTGGTGCTGTTCCTTTCTCTTCCACACATCGCATCGCATCGTGCACCATGGACGGTGTCACACTACATGCTCGCTTGACGGAATATCGCTAAATGAGTGCACAGGATGATGTACGGGAGTCTCACCACTCTCTGTAGTGCATAGTCGAATGTTGTTTCGACATAACGTCTTGCAAACTTGCTGGCAGTCACCATGTCACTTTTGAACGACATTCCCGGAAACCATGCCGGAAGCTTCAGCACTGAAAGCAAGCTGTAACCGTTGTATAGCAAGTGTGCAATGTACTCACGTATGGGGAATGTTGCCACAATGATTGCGATGTCGGGACGGACTACAGATAAGGCAACATCTTGCACCTTTATCACGAGTTGGAAAAGTTCGTCATCCTGATTTGGCGGATCATAATCGTATGTGCTGCTCAGAATGATGGAGGCCGTGTATCTTGATGTAAATGTCAGATTGTGTATATCACTCTACCTCGAACACGTACTCAAACAAATGCTCATCAAAATGTTGCGGGGTACGTAACAGACGTCGGAGGAGCTGGCATGCCTTGTCGTGTTGAAAGGGTACAAATCTCGAAGCTGCATTAATTCGAAATGTTTGGTGGAAGAATCGCCTGTGGAGTCGCCATTCGTCGCCATAGGGCAAAAGCGCAGAATTAAAACCTATTCCACACCTGGTAATAATGTTTAAATTCATTGTTCAGTGTGAGAAGAGGTCCTTACAGTTCGTTGGTGATCAGATAAGGGCGGCTTGAATTGTTTGAGGAACCTGTGTCGAGCAAATCCTTCGCGACCTTTTCCGAATTGATGATGACGATATCTTTGCCTAACAGTCGAGAGTGAACCAAGTCGCCTAGTACACGAACGTCAATATCATCATCTCGGTATGATTCAGTATGCTTCAGTGACTTACCATACATCTTTGCCCATTCGTGATAGGTTAACCATGGCGCATTCACGTTGATTCCAATGACATTGCCGATCCATGGTAACCCCGGAGGACCAGGGGGCAACGAGTAACTTGCGGGCCGTGTATAATATCGTCTGCCAATATAAATGACAGCGACACACCCAAAGCCAATGGCATAGGGAATCATGTTCGAAGCAGTCATGGGGGAACAATGGAACATTCACCGACAGCAGATCTCTTCATTTTATGGGCTTCGAACGTTGACGGTTCAGACGTGATGAGAGTTCGAGAGATATGATGTCTCGGATAGGTAGAGGTGCTAACTTGAACTGGCACTAATGTCTCAAACATTATGCAACGAATACATTCCTTTGCAAGATAGTAGACTCTAGAGCCTCAGTGGTTGAATGGTTCCTAGTATCAAATGTTTCAGTGCCACCGGGAACGCACCAACTTGAGGCTGCAGTCAATTTGAAGGACGACTCGGACTGACCTGAGTTACCAAGTAGTAGCGCTGCGTCGGACAAAACAATTCAGGCGAGGAGGGTGTGGCGCAGTGACTCTGAGGCACCAGTGAAACCACTGGCAGAAGCGACACAAGCGAGAGACACCGGCGCCGCCCAAATACCCGAGCCTTCGGCGCTTCTTCTCTTCGCCGCCCGTTTCAGCGCACCCACACACCACGCCTTGCCTCCATTTTCCATCCCGGCTCCTCGCAGCTTAACCCCCTGTGGTCCGAAGCGCGCGATCCCGACTGCTGGGTACATGCGACTCGGAGGTTACCCGGCAACTCGGGGCTCCCGTTTCGGGCCGGAGGTAGCACACGCCGGAGTCGGACGTCCAAAGATGATCGATGATCGATGATTGATTGTGGATGGCATCTCAACAGGTTACTTATGACACATCGACATTATTACTTCACAAAATCGTAACTTAGTAGAATACAGGGGACTAGTTTGCTGCTAGGGATACATCAAAACTTAACATGTACGAACCGATCACAACTTAAGATAACATGAGTGGATTAGAGTTGGGGACTTTGAACAGTAGTCGTTCCTTCAAATGAAGGCTTCGTGGATCCTGCTAAATTCTTCCCCCATGCAATCACTCCTCGGCTCAGTCTCCTGGCGACGATAATCAGATTCTTCATCTTTTTGCTCGGAAGAGAGGCTTGCGGTTTTTGTGAAGCCTCTGTCTGAGGAATGTCCATATCCATGAACGACCCGGGGGTGCTGTCCTCTCCACGAGGCTCGTCGTACAATGGCACTGCGGGGAAACTTTGTGGCGTGACGTACTGATGAAGCGGAGTCGGTTTCGACAGAGGTTGAAAAGAACCCGATGGGTGACTGCCATGTGCAGAATGTGACGGGCTTCGACGAAGATGTTCGTGGTCCGAATGTTGTTTCTTCAAGCGCCGTGGAGGGGGAAGGGAAGGACATTTATCCTTTCTCTGTACAGCATGATTGGATGACCCTTCGGACTGAGACTCGCGATGGTTACCCGGCGCGTATGCTTCTAGCTTCAGCAAACTGCGTTCCAGTCTGTCAAGCGAGGAACATCGGTTGGACAGAGGACTCGGCGTCGGAGGAGGTTCCCGAGGGTGAGTGAATGTTTTGTCCAGATCGATTGCACGTCGATGAGAAGATTCAGGGAGTGGTGGCTTGAAATGGAATACTTGTCCTTGACGTCGATGTGGGGATAGAGACGGACGGACAGCACTGGGAGACTTGTGGCGAGGAACTGGCGCTGAAAACTCGGTAGATCGGACTGACGATTGCTTTTCAATGAGCATGCGTCCATCGGAAACGTCCGCGTGTGGATCGATACTCGAGGAGATAGGATTGTTCGGTGGACTGTTGGTAGAGTGTGGAGGACTACCGTTCCTTTGTTTGCGAGACGCAAGGGATCTGGTAGGGGGAAGGCTAGGGGGTAGAATGTCGGGTACTTGTTCTGATCCATTGGGAACAAGGGAAGAATCGTCTCCAGGCATAAGGTGATCGTCATCCGCGGTCAACCCGACAAGAAGACTGACTTCGTGAATGAGAACGCTATAACGCAACGGATCTGACAGCTCGTTTGCATTCGCGAGGGTGGACTGAGTGGTTTCCCAAGAGAAATAATCGGTTGCATCCTCTGGTGGCACTGGCGGGACGCGAGGTATGTTGCGAGGGCGAAGGGGCGGGGAGCTTTCGAACCGGTCGTACATATTTTCCCGCCGGCCCATGTTCCTCAGAAGCACTCGCTCCTTGGACATGTCTTCCCCGGACAGATAATATGCACCAGCGGCCGGAGGTGAAACCAAGGGCTGTATGAGTAGGTGAGTGATAGGCGATGTGTGTGACGATCCACGGGCTACCTTGTCGAGACGGAGTGCAATCTGGAGTGCAAACTCGTCCGGACTGACGATTGTTGGGGCGGGGGAGAAATACGAGTCTGGAGTCGGCGGGGAAGGATGATCTTGAGCCGCCGAGCTTGGGGACGGCGAACCAGTGCCAAAACTGCAGAAGATATAAATTTGATAGGCATGTTGATCGGGGGAACGGAAAGATACTCACCTCCACGCGGACGAGGGCGAGGACGGGAAATCGTCGAGAACGAGCGGGCAGGGAGATGGTGGCATGGGGAAGAGTTGGAGTGGTGCGGGGACGGGCACGACGGAGACTAAATAATGGACTGGCATTCTGGAGGATATCACTCGGAGAACAGCGCCCAGCCCGCCGTTCTCGTTTCTGAATTGCGGAGGGCATTAATTTTTTTCGATGGTTGCGCGAGGCTACCAATTTGACAAGCAGCCTCCTCCACGACAAAGGAAAAGGAAACGGAGCAAGGAGACGGTCCGGTCACTCGCGATCACTCGCACGTGTCGTCGCACGATCGAGTCGAGGGGAATTTCGAATGTCTTGCACGACGATCGACAGGTTAGGAGTACTACAAAAACAGCAACAAAGTCATCCTCGCACAACTAATATGCCTTCTTCCCCGCCGTGAGCTGCAAATGGGCACTGTGCTCGTCATAAGGCACCTTGGTGACCGGTATCTCTCGCCACAAGTCGGGTGTGAGGAAAGCGTATGTTTTAGTGATCTGCGATGAGCATGAGGATCGTAACAAAGGAACAAGAATGAACCATACGGCAAGGAACGTTGCTTTCAAGAAGTTGCCCATCGTTGCCGTCGATCCTTTGGATTGCGTGTAGCAGTCTTCCACACCAGCCAGCTGCAACAGTCGCTTCGAGGCAGGTGCAGCGACGATACCGGTACCTCGCGGAGCAGGGATCAACCTGCACATGACGGACCCGACCTTGC